>JADPWL010002915.1:0-13055 GCA_019059595.1 Marasmia exigua | reverse complement strand
TCGTATCAGCTCCAAACAGAGCAAAAATACTACTTAAAGGGCCACACGAGGAGGCCGCCGCACCGTAGTCCCCACAAGTGGACCACCTGCTTTGACCTAAATCAAGGGACAACTGTGTTGCTATTTTATGTAGTGGCAGACGAGAAGAAGCTTGCGTGATCAGATCAGAAATGATGATTGTTATTATTTTTTTCTCTTTTTATTGTATAACTTTAAAATAATTTTAGTCTATTAATGGTTTTAGACCTGTTTTGGTATAAACTTTAGATGAGTCTTTCTTTTTCATGCGGTGTTTACCTTAAAAGATTGTTGCGCTTAGTTGGTAAGATGTGATGTTATATTTTTATTTCTAGTTTCAGTGTAACAAACGCTGGTAAACCTTAATAAATAAATAAATAAATGAGATCCGCAGGAGAACTAAGGTTACAGATATAGCCCAAAGGATCGCATGCCTCAAGTTGCGATCCGTTGGGGCGGAAAGGTCCTCGAGTTGAGGCAGGCCCCCCACCAAGGTGGACCGACGATCTGGTGAAGCTCATGGAAATCCTTTGGATGCGGGCGGCACAGGACCGATCTTTCTGGAGAACATTGAGGGAGGCCTGGATGGCCTAACCTAACCTAACCTCTGATTTCGTGGATGTTTATGGATGGCAAAGATTACTTATAATCAGGTGACTCGCTGGCTCGTTTATCGCCTCTAGCATTAAAAAATAACCTAAGCCCCCTTCCTCCCGAATTATGACTCCGGTATCCTCCCTCACGAAACACAGCACAGTGCTGCTTCACGCCGGTTTTCTGTGAGGCCGTGGTATCACTCCGGTCGAGATGACCCATTTATACAGCGTGGCTCTCCCACGGTCTAGAACTGGTATTGCATGGACATGATCAACGGTAATCGTTTGCCAACCGATTGTCTGTCCACTCGTCTGTCACACATAAAAAGTATTACATAAAAAAAATGATGTCCTGTTTTGAGGTACATACTTAAGAAATGGTCACCCGATGAAAGGGCACTCGATGCCGTTTGAATTAAACAGTGCCAAGTATCGATTCAATTCGAATGAGGTGCAAGAAATTAATTCTAGTATACGTTTCTGGGTGTGAGCTGTTGTGGTATTAATTGGTAAGGTTATTAGGTTTAGCGTTTGCTAATCGTAATTATTGCGATTCAATTCTAAATGAGACGCTGACAAGAAGTGGTATGGACTTGGTAAATTGGACCAAGATTCATCTGAATTTGTGAGTATTTATTTAATAGTGACGCTTCGGCATGAATGGGCTTGACCGAGACGATACGCTTCGGTCAAGCCGGCCCATTCAATATGGCGATACGGCATAATCAATTCAGCAGAGACAATTTTCTTGTTTTATACTTTTTAGATCGTGTTTTTTTGGTAGTCGGGCTTTAGTTTTTATGTTAGAAACTAGTGGCCCGCCCTCACTTTATTTCGGGACATTAGTTACACTTTGTACCAATAGATGGCGCTAGGTGTCGATTACATCGCGCAAGAGATTCGTATTTTCGGATTACATATAATCGTTGCCGCTGTATAAAGTATTTACCTCTTTAAAATTTACCACTGAAGATAATTTGCCAGCCTCGATAGCGCAGTGCCTAGTTACTACCTCGTAAGAGTATATGTATTCTATGGTTACTACATACTAGCATTTGCTTGAAGCACAAATAATCCAGTCAAAATAGACAAAAAAAAGTCATAAGTTCGGAAAAATTCGCATAGAGCTGAAAATTGGTAGAGATGTTCAATACATCATTAGAAACAAAATGCCAAAAGTCCCCATCGATCCCTCTTCTGCAAAAAATTTTATTCAAGGTCAAAAGTGCGAAATTTACATTTTTTCCGTTTTTCTCGAAAACGGTAATTTTTATCGAAAAAATAGTTCAGACCAAAGTTGTAGATTATACAATTCTCTACAAAAATCATAAAAACACTTTTTTTCGTACGACTCACTGTTCATAAGATATCGTCATTTGAAAGTTTGTGAAATTCATATCTTACGTAGTATGTATTTCAATGTAGTCTGTACACGTCATAGACGTTCCATTCAATTGAAAATAATAAAATATTGGTTTGTGGGACTCATACAATACTGCCCGTATACATTAAAAATATAAATATATATAATTTTCTAGTATATTAAAGAATATTTGTCAGTCCCTAATCCCTTTCGTCTGTAACCTTGAGCAACATCTGCTTGCTACGTCATTGTTTGAGTGTGGAGGGTCACATACCTGCTTATCTTTGAAGGAACTATACGAAATAACTTGGAATATACTGTTAGTTTTAAAAATTTCTTTGCAGTGAGCAGACGTGCTTAGTGATTATATTTTCAATTTTACGTTATGTTGTTAATAAATTTTAACAAAATGTCAGAAGTTTGTTTTATTTGTGATAAACCTTTGAAAGAAGGTGAAGTCGTAACTGTGGATCGTGGAATGAAGTCTTTGATTGATGCAAGTGTTGAAAGAAATGATGAGTTCCTTCAATACTTGAGAGACAAGCAATCTGTGACAGTTCACGTACAGTGTCGGAAAATGTACATTGTACACTCGAAAGAGTAGTATTATAGCGGCTAAAAGACAGCGTGACACAGAAGAAGCGAGTACATCTACAAGCCCACCTCATACTAGAGCACGAGTAGCCCGAGTTTTGTTTTAAAAGATTTTGCTTATTTTGCAGCAATGAAGCAAATGAAGAAGCAGAAAAGAAGAAAGCACAGAAAGTTCGTCGTAAAATAGTAATGTTTCCACACTTGAATTTAAGGATTCTATATTAAAGGTAGCTCGGACTCGTTCTGATGACGTGGCAAAAGCTGTGATTGCTCATATTGAGTATGAGTTTGACTTAGTTGCTGCTGAAGCTAAGTACCACGATAATTGTTATAATATTTTTCTGAGGCCCACTACGGGGCATAAAGTCGGTCGACCTGAAGACGATTTAGTGAATTTGGCGATGGAGAAAATATTTCAATACATTGAAAATAATGATGATTGCCAATTTTCATTAGAAGAATTGAAAGATATTGGCAACAATCCGACTATGGATAATAAAACGATTTGAGTTAAAATATGGCGAAAAAATTATTATAACGGAGAAAAGAGGGAGTTTAACCATGATCTGTTTTATTAATTATCAACATGATATTCTCAATAAAGTATGGTACGCAAATAGAAAACAAAATAGAAACGAAGAACGATTTTTAGAGTCCTGAAAGCTGCTGCAGCAATAATTCGAGAAGATATTCAATCTGTAGTGAGTGACAATGAATAAAATGACATTTCACTTCGATCAACAGTACCGTTTTTTTTATCATTAAAACAAAATCTAATCAAACTTTCACTATTACAATAGATCGTGGAGTATGCCTAGTTAAAAAAAATCATGTTAAAAAAAATGCGCCGAGTACATTACCTCATAGGTGGTGCGGAAATATGTGCATACTACGTAAGATATGAATTACTCAAACTTTCAAATGACGATATCTTATGAACAGTGAGTCGTAGGAAAAATAGTGTTTATATGATGTTTGTAGAGAATTGTATAATCTACAACTTTGGTCTGAACTATTTTTTCGATAAAAATTACCGTTTTCGAGAAAAACGGAAAAAATGTAAATTTCGCACTTTTGACCTTGAATAAATTTTTTTGCAGAAGAGGGATCGATGGGGACTTTTGGCATTTTGTTTCTAATGATGTATTAAACATCTCTACCAATTTTCAGCTCTATGCGAATTTTTCCGAACTCGAATGTCTATTTTGACTGGACTATGTTCACTCCTGCATCAGTAGTGGATTTCCCTTTTGTAAATCCGAACTGTTTTTCATGCAGTAATTTATTAATATTGAAATGACATAAAAGTTGAGTAAATATAATTTACAGCCTATCGCAGTCCACTGCTGGACGTAGGCCTCTCCAATTGTTCATCACCGTGATCTATCTCTTGCCAGCCATCCTGCGTAGATCGTCCCTCCACCTAGCCAGAGGGCGCCCTATATTACGTTTGCCATACTCTCATTACTCATTATATATATTTGTGGAATATCAGAATGATTGCAAACCCTTCTTTCTTCTATCTAATTTAGCTAAAGCAGGCCATTAGAGCGAGGATGGCAGACACAATGCATACTTTGTTAGTTCTTTTGTGCCTGTCAACCTCATATTTTTGGACGCAACCGGGAATCACACTAAGATGAGGATTCTTCTGTTTGTATTTGTAATTAATGCGTGTATAATTATATGGATTATGTTGTGGTGTCAAAATTAATAAATGTATTTTCATTCTTTCTTTCTATAATGACTGTAATACTCTGATCATCCGAGATCATAAAATCTCAGTTAAATACCTTTTTGCTCAAACTTAGAAAAAGTCACACTAGATGGAAAGTGAGTCAGAGAATCAATCTGACTTTTCGGATAGGTATAAACTTCCAGTTTAGTTTCAAACGGGTCTGAAACTTTAGAAAAACAATTCACAACTTTTCCGTTAGGCACCCTTCACTGAGGAATCTTTATCTAACTTCCTAACTTGATAACAAAGTTCTAGGTAGGCAAAAAAAATCTGGCCTTAGCCAGTCTAGCCTTTTTTGTTTAGGTACCAAAGTTTAAAGAATACCTTTGTGAAGAAATGAACAGAAATACAACATGTAATGTATTGATCTGATTCCGCTTGAAGTTAAAAATTCATTTTTAATGAAAAATATTTATTATTAGATAGCACTTGTGTTTGCGCACACACTTGATCACTATAAACGGCATGCGTACGTGACTGACCCCGTAGACGAATCGGTTGGATTATTATTAGGCAGCTGCAGCATATGCTGAGGCTGAGCCTTGTAGGCCGCAACTCTTTGTCTCTGTACCTTGTTTTCTCTGTTTTGTTCTATGTGTAATGTGTTGTGGTAAATAAATTGTTTCTTATCTTATCTTATCTTATTAGTAGACAACAGAGGAAATTCATACAATATCTCATTTAATATTAAGATTCGTGATCCCGTACTATTTCTGTACTTCCGTAAAAAAACAAAAAAAAATGTCTTATTTTGCACATTTCTTTTTCATGGGGTAACGCAGAATATCAGCGTCGTGACGTGTTAGTAATGACAAGACACGTCTTATGCACATAAGTTAAAGAAATAAATAAATATTTACAACATCACATACATTGATCTGACCCTGAAGAGAGCGTGCGAGCAGGACGAAACTAACCATTTCATTGCTGTACACCGCGCGCAGTATATGTATTCTATGACCGCGTGGTAGTAATTATCATTTGAAAAAGCTTTTTGTAACTGAATTTTAAAGTAACTTATCACCCACAATGTATACTCTCGAAAGTTCCAGATTCAATTTTATACATCGTCACATTTTTTTGATTGGGGTATCGAAAGTGATTGATTCGATATTGTTCGCTGATGTTATATTAATTTGCTTCATCGAATCTGCCACATTCGTTATCATACAACAAACTTTCAAAAACTGTCCCATAGATAGTATCAAAAAGGACAGTTTGATTTTTCTTATACATATTTGATTGAGTATTGAAGCTAGCTTTTCTCAAAAACTAACAATAAATTCAATACTCTATGCATTGAATTTTTATATATTTCTTAATTAAAACTATTTTGGTCTTGTGGTCCCCGGCCGAGTAGAATAGGCCACCCTCACTCTTACCGAGGTGTCGTAAAAGGCGACTAAGGTAAAGCTGCTGGCATGATCATCAGCACCCAGAGAAGGAAAACTCTGCATTTAGTTCAAAACCCTCGCCAACCCGTCTGCCAAGCGTGGTGAGTATGGCAATAACCCCTCATGTGATTGAGGGAGGCCCGTGCCCCAGCAGTGGGTAGTAACTGCAGTTAGCTCAATAGATGTAAATTTTATACGCAAAATAAACTTCAAAGTGCTCTTATGTAAAGTGCATGTTTTCCATTTCGATACTATACTTAGGGACAGTCGAAATATTGTCATCTTTATCTCATAAAAGCGGAGTGTCATTGAAAAATTATTTTATCGTACAGAATGAGCTGGAAATGTGTCATTATTCATTTTAAACTACGGTACTTAATAAAAATCAGCGGGGTATCATTAATTTCTTAATTTCAAAAGTAAATGTTGACCGATTAATAAAAAAATACCCCAGGAACAAGGAAAATAAAAAAGAGATGTTATTAAATTGCATGAAAGTATACACGGTGTATCGGTTCATCATCATCATCATCATCAGACCATTTAAGTCTCCACTGCTGGGGCACGGGCCTCCCTCAATCTCATGAGGGGTAATTGCCATACTCACCAAGCTTGGCGTCTGCCAAGCTTGGTGAGTATGGCAATTAATAAAGGGGCAATTAATAAAGGGTTGGCGAGGGTTTTGATATAAATGCAGTTTTCCTACTCTGGGTGCTGATGATCATGCCAGCAGCTTTACCTTAGTCGCCTTTTACGACACCTCGGTACGAGTGAGGGTGGCACACTTTGGCGTGTAATTCCCAGTTGAGTCCAAAGCTGTCGCTCTGGAGCCTGGGGTATGCTTAGACTATGATTCAGATTTTGAGGAGTCCGGTAATCCTATCAACTATTGTTCCACGACTTTTAGAAATGCGTCGATATTTTTAATGAAATAGGTGGCAGACGAGCAGACGGATCGCCTGATAGTAAGCGATTGCCACCGCTCATAGAAACCCGCGACACCGGTGGAGTCATAACTATGAGAGAAACAGCACAGTGCTGCTTCACGGCGCGCCGGTTTTCTGTGAGCTCGGTCGAGCCCGCCCATTCATGCCGAACCAATCAATCAATCAAATAATTCTTTATTTGCATAGGCTTGTACACAGCACTTACAAATCGTCATACATTTGAATGACTTAAAACTATTTATAAGTACTTATGTATAATTTACATGTTAATACATATATACGTTGATACATAAAATATACTAAAGAAATAATAAACATAATGCCATTCTTCGAACCTTGTTCTAAGTCTACTTGGTCCAGATCTCCTGTTTAAGGCATTGAGGTTGGTATCCAATGTTATGGTTAGACTTGTGAAATGCTGAATTAAAGCTTAAAGAGACAGAGAAAAAAAAATTTGCAAAATTTTAAGTTTTTCGCGGAACTTTCTACTACGTAGGTACCTGAGTTCTGTGGAACAGTTTGCGTGCGGGAGTATTTCTCTACGGCTACGACTTAGGGACCTTCAAGAAAAAGAGCGTACTCCTTTTTAAAAAGGCCGGCAACACATTAGTGATCTCTCTGATTTTGCGGATGTTCATAGGCGGCGAAGATTACTTTAATCAGGTGACTCGCTTGCTTGTTTGTCGCCTTTAGCATAAAAAAGGCAAAATCACCACGCTTGCCAAATGCGGATTGGTGATCACAAACCCGAGCTTTGTTTGAAAAATTTAAAACATACTTTTTGCTCGACCCGGGAATGGAACCCAGATCACGGCCCAATACTTAAACCACTAGACCAACAGGGCGTTGGACTGGTTAAGTTCGGCTTTGAATAGGAACTCATGGGCAAGCAATGGACAACATTTCAAAATTGCTAAGCTCTGAAACAAAAAATACCATTTCTTTATTTACTTTTCCGCTGCTTGAATATATATTTATTAATTTTTTATATTGCTTATTTACCGAGAAAAAAATTAAAAACTAAAAAACGTAAGATGACGTCATCGGACGGCAGAATGTAAAATATTTCTTTGCTTAGCACATTATAGTTTTAAATTTACGAAATGCCAAACCCATGACATGCAACTGTCAAAAAAAAGACAACTTGTCAACGTTGAATGAATGAATGACGTTGACAATGTTGACACTAGTATTATTTACCTTTGACAGTTGTACCTTTTTTTTATTAAAACAATGATAAGCAACGGAATATCGCTGTATTCAGCCGTCCGATGACGTCATTTGGCGCTTACGTCTATTTAGAATATAAAGAATTTTAATAATCATTTTATGCATGAAAATGGACAAATTTTGAAAAAAGAAAAAATATGGGTACGTTCATTTTATGACTATTTTCATATAAAAAAACAATATGGACATGTTAAAAATATGAAATGTTGTCCATTGCTGTCAAAGACCAAGATCTAAATTAGCACGCTGAGCACAAACGAAGTGTTTTCGAACCCTGAAAATCAATTTTAGCCGAGCCCGGCTAGAAATATTATTAGATAAAAATAACATTCGCAGTAAAAGAGGTTATTTTCATTGCAATTCTATAGTGGTAGCGAATCAGGGCTGTAATAACGGCGGCAATCGGCCGGAAGTTGTTCCAGAGAAATAAAATCCACATGTGAACGGAAGCCATAATGAGGTTAATAGCCACTTTGTCGATTCTCTTCGGAACAGGGGAGGGACACGCCGGCTGTCCAAGTTATAAGACAATCGCTTTTTAATATGTGTGGATTTCATCATCATCATGTTAAGCCGTTTTCAATTAATTTGATGTAGTTAGCCGTGTGAGTGAGGTTACCGGAGGCCTAATGGGGGAGAAGGGGAAAAGGTTGGCAGCGCACTTGTGACTCCACTGGTGTTGCAGGTGTCCATGGGCGGCGGAATTGCTTCCCATCAGGTGATCCGTCTGCTCGTCTCATATAAAAAAAATATTGTGTAGTTCTCCTTCATCTTTTTTTTTATGTGATAGTTGGTAGACGAGCAGACGGATCACCTGATGGTAAGCGATTGGCGCCGCCCATGGACACTGCGACGGCAATCACTTACCATCGGGTGATTTGTCAGCTCATCGGGCCTTCGGTACCCTCACTCACTTAAGCTACCTATCTCAGAGTCAGATCAATGTATGTGATGTTGTGAAATATTTATTATTATTTATTTATTATTGTCCTGCTCCCAAACTAAGGTTTTCCCTTGTCCTGTAGAAACCATAAACAACGAGGGTACCACAATCACCCATACCCAACACAAATATCATCATCATCATCATCAGCCCATTTCAGTCCCCACTGCTGGGGCACGGGCCTCCCTCGATCACATGAGGGGTAATTGCCATACTCACCACGCTTGGCAGACGGGTTGGCGAAGGTTTTGCTATAAATGCGGAGTTTTCCTTCTCTGGGTGCTGATGATCATGCCAGCAGTTTTACCTTAGTCGCCTTTTACGACACCTCGGTAAGAGTGAAGTTGGCCTATTCTACTCTGCCGGGGACCACACGGCCCAACGCAACACAAATATATTTTTCATCAACAAACATTTCTGCTAGTTCAGGAATCAAACCCGCGACCCTTGCGTCTCAACCAGCGCACGAACCACTGCGCTATACGGGTAGACGAATAATTATATAAAGTCCTCCAAACCGATCTTTCGGTTATGGCAGCTAATCTCAGCGATCAGCCATCGAAGCAGGGCATATCATAGTGCACAAGTATTTGCAGACACAAGGGCACTCTTTGTTTCTTTACCCTCATATTTCTATGGGACACTAGTGTGACACGACGACTGAAAAGGGATCAGGGGCAGGATATATTTGTAATTATAACCAACACCGGGTTGATTCTAATATCCGTAACACAGGTGCTTGAGCTACCTATCTCGGAGTCAAATCAATGTATGTGATGTTGTGAAATATTTATTTATTTATTTACCACGCTACATCTTATGCCTTGGACCTTTCTTAACAAGATAGCAAAGGAATCAGCCAAATTAGGAAATTCCCTGTATTTTCACACGGTCTATGGATTAATGACGTTTCGTTTCCTACAGATAAAAATGAGGCTAGCCGCTTTTTGATTATGTATTCAGATTAGGCTAATTTACAAAATGCCAGAGGGGTGAGTGAATAACAATCTAAGTCAGTTAGAGTTAAAATGACGAGTAGGATATACTAGCGACGCCAAGGATTTAAATTGTTATGAAACCAGATCTCTTTTTAACAATTTCGAAACTCCAGTCTCTCGGAAAGTACCTATGTATACTATTTCATCATCATCATCATCAGCCTATCGCAGTCCACTGCTGGACGTAGGCCTCTCTAATTGTTCGCCACTGTGATCTATCCATGGCTTCTCGCATCCAGCTCTTGCCAGTCATCCTGCGCAGATCGTCCCCCCACCTAGCCAGAGGGCGCCCTACATTACGTCCACCATCCACTCCAGAACTCGTTTACCCCATCGGTTGTCGGTTCTGCGGCTAATATGGCCAGCCCACTGCCACTTAAGCTTGCTAATCCGGTGAGCAATCTCGATAACTTTGGTTCTCTGTCGGATCACCTCATTTCGGATTCGATCTCGGAGAGAGACGCCGAGCATTGCTCGTTCCATAGCCCGCTAACTGACCTTTAACTTGTGGACCAGCCGTACCGTAAGTGTCCACGTTTCGGCTCAGTATGTCATGACGGGTAGGACGCACTGATTAAAGACTTTCGTCTTTAGGCACTGTGGTATATGTATACTATTTATCAAATACTTACACTTTTCTGGCGGTTTTTGCTCTCGAGAAATAGTTGCACGCCGTAAGTGGCCGCTTTTGGCGTTAAACCATTTTCGAGTACTAAAATAAACCAATAACTATTGCACATTAAATTAGCAGGTAATATACTTGCCGAGAGGTTGGAGTTTTTTTTTATACTAGAGGCGGACAATGAGCAAACGAGTCACCTGATGGAAAATAATCAACGCCGCCCATGAACATCCGCGATATCTGAGAGATCACTAATGTGTTGCCGGCCTTTTTAAAAAAGAGTACGCTCTTCTCTTGGAGGTCTCTAAGTCGTAGCCGCCCGGAAATACTTCTGTAGCCAAACCGTTCCACAGAACTGAGGTACGTGGTGGAAAGTTCCGCGAGAAACGCACAGTATTAGACCGCCACCTATCTAGATGGTTCAATGTAAGAATTCTGCTGCAGGGGATCAAACATTTCCTCAGAGCACTCCCCATGATAGATTTCCGATTTTAATAAAAAAAAGGTCCGGTTTAGTAACAAAAAATTTAAATCAGGCACCAGTCCTTCACTAGTTTAATTTATTACTTCTACCTATTGTTACAATAGGTAGAAACATACCATATAGTAATTGCTAAACTGTGAAGATAACCATAAATCATTTATTTTAAATCGCTAGTGTACCCTACTAGCCGCTTTAAGGCGACGGGTAGCCCTAACTAGCGACACCATTCGTTTTTAATTGTAAGCTACTAAACCGGATCTATTCAAACAATTGCGGGGTTACAACCTCTCAGCAAACACTCATACTATTTATTAAATAACCATGCACAAATGTTGGGTCGGTTTTTGTACGCGAGAAAATGATTACCGCCAATTGTATCAATTTTTCGCGTACAAATATTGGCTCCGCATTTGTGCATGGTTATTTAAAAAATAGTATAAGTGTTTGCCGGAGGTTGTAATCCTGAAATTGTTTAAGATAGATCCGGCTTAGTAGCTAAAAATTAAAATCGATTGGCGTCGGTAGTGTGCCCTACCCGTCACATTAAGGGTTCCCACTTAGACAGAGGTCTTTAGGGCATAGGGCCTTTACTTTTCCCACTTACGAAACAAACATTTTTTTTTTGTGCTTTACTTTAGATTGAATTAACAAATGGACACGTAATAAATTAGTTGTTTTTAACGGAAAATGCTATTATTCACTTAACATTTTCCCACCGTTAACAGGCACGTTACCTGACCTACATGATCTATTACGGAAAGTACCACTTTATACGTAATGTGAACTTAAATTAAGTTGTAAACCGCAAATAAAACTTGGTAATCTTTTGAATTTATATAAGATTACCAAGCTATTTATGCAGTTGGTGTATCTATAATACTGGACTGAATTGCAAAATATTGTACTTTGGGATCAGGTTGATGTTATCATCAGCTTAGTGTGTTCACTGTTCTACCATCGCTTATCAAGAAAATTACTGATAGAATCGCCAATATTCAGTTATCTCGTTTTCAACTATAAACCGTACATAGAAAAGCCGATTACATACAATTGAACATTTAAAAAACCCCCGACACAACTAAAGCTCTTTCATTTGATACCTATACCTATTGAGGCAGTTGGAACAACAAATAGGTTATTCGTCATTTTCTGACGGCAGCCATCTTGGATTTAATTTTTTTTACAATTAATATATTCTGCTACTCAAGCCCTGTTATATGATACCCATATTGTTGTGTTAAAAAATAAAATCCAAATCTTTGTGACGGCGGCCATCTTGATCTTGATCGATTTTTATCCAACATAACTAAGAACATTCCCTCCTTATTCATCTTTCAAACAAAAAAACAAAATCAAAATCGGTTCATTTGTTCGATAGCTAATATGCCATAGACAGACATACAGACACACACACACACACACACACACGTCAAACTTATAACACCCCGTCGTTTTTGCGTCGGGGGTTAAAAACGCCATCAAAACCGCATTTCTCTTACTCGTTATTCGACTAACGTTGAACATTTGATGCTGACACCGTTGAACTAGTGTTGTAATATTTCTCGAGCTATCACCCGCCGCTCTTCTCGATGCGAAAAATAAGCAACAAACGCTGTGAAAAATTGCCCTCCAGCGGTTGCAATAATGCATACACCTGTACGTATTCCGTCTTTGTCTGTGACGGGGGCACAGTTGAGATAGCGAGAGTGAAGCGGCGAGTACGAGTATTTCCTCCTTACCGATTTTTCAGTTATAGAGACGATCTCAACGATAAGCCGATGCAGGACATCAAAAATAATCTGCTGTTAGATTGTGTGACACGACCCAAAGGATTTTCCGAGGCATGGGAGACCAACACGGGTGATACCTAGAACCGCAGGGCTTTAGTGGGTAGGTACATCATGCCAAAGATCTGCAAAAAAAGAGCTTATTTTCTCCTTTGAGCCGTTACAGATGTCTATATTACGGCCGTAATCTCTTACTATCAGTTGAGCCGTTTGCTGGTTTGTTCTTTTTTGTTCTCGAACAACAAATAAGAGTATAAGAATGCACCTTGTCAAGTGCTCAGACAATTTTGTGGATTCCAATGCTTAAGATCATTGCCATGTGATTCTTCGTGAATTGGTAT
>JADPWL010002913.1:0-11988 GCA_019059595.1 Marasmia exigua | reverse complement strand
CAACAGCGTCGAAATATCGGAAACTCAAAAATAAGGTACATGGTAGCAATCTCGTCGCAAACTTTACTAATTATCAAATACATAACAAACACAAGGGTTTATCAAAGCAATCGCTAATCGTCGCTTTCCATCAGGTGCGATTGCGGTCAAGCGTTAGCCTATTGACCAAAAAAAATGTTGACATTTGGAATATTTCAATGAGTAGCGTTGATCAATCCATTAGGGGATCCCCTTACTTCTTAACCTGGCGTACCTACTAACCACTACGCCACCGAGGCACCTAAGTTTTCGGTAAGAAATTCTTAGTGTCAGCCCGAAGTCTGGAAGTTGGCGATCTTCTGCCTCAGAAAGCACGTTAAGCCATTGGTCCTGCGCCCAATCCCTCACCGGTCGTGTCACGCTGGTGTACCATCAGAATAGGGGAGGATAAAGGAATAGAGAGTGTACTTATGTTTGCGCACACACTTGAGCACTATAATATATCCTGCGTAGCCGTAATTGGTTGAAAGATATTAACCTGCCATTCCTATGACAAAAAAAATGGGTAAGTGGGTGAGTACCATAGACGTGCACCCAAAACCGACTAGTTACTACTGGGGTGACGTGCTGGGCGACGTTGTTTCTCTACCGCACCCGTATAGAATCTGCGTCAGGGCCGGTGGGATCTCTTTCACACACTGTTACGTTTTGTTTACTGTACTGTTTAATTTAATTAATTTATGAATTGTGACATGTTCACTAACGAATAGGTGATTCAGGCGTTAAGGCGACGGGTAGCCCTAACTAACAATTTCGGGGTTACAACCTCTCGGCAAACACTTACACTATTTATTAATTAACCATGCACAAATGTTAGGTCCGTTTTTGTACGCGAAAAATTGATAAAGCGGCCACTTTTAGTGTGAATCAATTTTTCGCGTACAAATGTTGGGTCCGAATTTTTGCATGGTTATTTAATAAATAGTATAAGTGTTTGCCGAGAGGTTGTAACCCCAAAATTGTTAAAAATAGATCTGGTTTAGTAGCTAGTGTGCCCTATCCGTCACCTTAAGTACTGCAGCCGAGGGAGCGCAGCACCTGTCTGACGCCTGAATTTCACACTCTTTGTGGAGCTTATTGATATTAGGTACTATTTGTTTTTCTTCTTTTACTAGTATGTGATATGTTATAAACGAACATACAAATCACCTAATGGTAGGAGATTGCTACCGCCCATGGTTACCGAGTCCAGTAACCATGTGCGATAACTTTTAAACTTCCCTGCCTCTCGGGATTCTACAATAGCATCACATACTTTATAAAAGGTACAGGTAATACAAGCCAAGAGTAACGTAAACCATAGAGCGCGTCAGATTATGAACAGCATAAAAGAAGAAGAAAGAAGAAATGTTTATCTACCCATAATATACCTTCTTAAATAAAAAAACCGGCCAAGAGCGAGTCGGACTCGCCCATGAAGAGTTCCGTAATAGCAAGTAAGTTATATGGAAGGTACATTGCGGTTTACGGTTTATAACGTATTAAAAAAAACTACATACTAGATCGTTCATTCGTTGTTAGTTTTCATGATTATGTACATCATATATTTATTTAGTTTTATAATTCATTTATTATAGAAGTAAGAGGGGGCGAGGACACACAATTTACCAATTTGGGAGCGTCTCTTGCGCAAAGTATTGTGTTTAGAAAAAAATGATGTTAAAAACCTAAACATTATTTTAAAGACCTATCCATAGATGCCCCACACGTATAGGTTTGATGAAAAAAAAATTTTGAGTTTCAGTTTCAAGAATGGAGACTCCCAATCGTCTGCCACCAATCACATAAAAAAAAGAAAATATTTTTTTCGTTTTCCCTAAAACAGACAAACCGAAATGCAGAATTTAATAAAGACGTCAGTGCACTCGTCACAGCGCGCGCTGGAAGAGACACGCGTCACTTCTGTCCCACCGCACGCTACTCCGCGCCAGGCGGGACAGAAAAACAAACTCTTAGCAACTTTGAAAACTAGTTTTAAAATCAGCTCGGTTACTGTGTTTTTGATATTTTGCAGGGATTGTGTCAATTACTGAAAATTGTAGATTTTGTGAATAAAATAAAGGTAAAGAACTTTGTATTTTAAGGTCCTGTTGGTCTAATGGTTTAAGGATCGGGCCATGATCGCGGGTCGAGTAAAAAATAATGTTTCTAGTTCATCGAACGTAGCTAGGGTTTGTGATCACCAATCAACATTAGGCAAGCGCGGTGATTAAGCCTAATCCCATCATAGTAACGACGACTTGAATTCTATGAAGGAGGCCTTTTCCCTGCAGTGGGACAGTCTATAGGCTGATACTTTACTACGACTCACCTTCCCGTCACATAGTCCGCTTGCTCGTTTGTCGCCTATACCATTAAAAATAACTAAATTATTGTGATTTCAGCTTGACAAAGACGATTAAAATAACAATTTTAAAAAGTTAAAAAAAAATACATTAAGTACAGAGTTGCTTTTCGCTTCATAATTTTTATCTTCACATTTGACAGGCCGGATGCGGTTTTTGGTAATATCCCCTGGACGAATATTCGAGTGATGAACACTTGTGTTTGTTCAGTGTCTGGGTGTAATATATGTATTTATATACAATTGTTACAGGTACAAGTCCTTAGGCTACTTAGTTCAGAATCAGATCAATGCATGAGATGTTGTATGAATTATTATTATTTCCATTTATTAATATATTATTTATGTCTTATCCAGGAAGACAGATTCCCTGTTAAGTTTCGGCACAGTTTGATTGCAGATTTAACGGGTCGGGACAAGTTAAGCCGCCGATCTCTCTCCACCTGTTATTCTAGACATTCACTTATCATATCTGACATTTTAGTCTAGATTTCAGAACGCCTTGAATAGCTAATATAAATTTTAATAAACTGAAATTATGGAAAATTACGCTAAAAACTTGATGTTTGCTACAAGCGTAAACTGGTCTACAAAGCGTTATCTTTGGACGCAACCGTGAACAACACGTTAATAGTCCAGTACTTAAACTTTGAATATTTATAGTACTTGAGTAGTCTATAGTACTTGAGTAGTCTAGTGCTCGGAGTATCCTTGCGTGATCGTATCAGGAATGATGAATCGCAGGAGAACCAAGCCAGTAGACATAGCCCAAAGAATTTAATGCCTCATGTGGCAATGGGCAGGGCAAAAACGAGGAAATCTGACGGCCGTTGGGTCGGATAGGTCATCGAGTGGAAGCCACGTAGAGAGGAAGTCGAAGCTGTGGCAGGCCCCCCACAAGGTGGACCGACGATCCGGTGAATGTCGTGGGAGTTCCTTAAATGCGGGCGGCACCGGACTGATCTGTGTGAAGATCATTGGGGAGGCCTATGTCCAGGAGTGGAAGTTTATTTACTGTAATGATGAGTCTTGAAAAGACCGCGGCACGTAAATGTAGCACTGAGCGTTAATTTGTGCATCCCGTCATCATCATCGTTAGCGCCCGTTCTCCATGCGTTGACGCTTGGGGGTATTTGTGGAGGCACTGGCTGTAACACCATCCACTGCCCAGTGCAGGTCTCCACCATTGAATTCCAGAGAATCCGGTCGCAAGCGGCCTGAATCCAGCGAGATGAGCCTGATCAGGTCGTCTGTCCATCTCGTGGGTGGTCCAGAATCTTTTTGCCCCAGCGGCCATTAATTCTACGTGTTATGTTTGCCACTTACTGTCACTTCGACGTACTTATTCTTTGCACTAACTGAACCTATGGTTACTGTATGCTACCAATTTCCACCGCACTAAGAAATCAATCAATTTTTATAGGATTCATTTTGGAGAGTGTTCAAATGAACTTCACGACCTGATACCACCTTCTCCTTTCTACCACCAGACATTGCGAAAGACTACAGGAATCCACCCTTACACTGTGGAAGTTCCACCAGCTCGTACTAAGCGTTTCGCTTCTTCTTTCTTGGTACGAACTGCTAAGGAATGGAACAACTTGCCGGCTTCTGTATTCCCAGAGAGCTACAATTTGGGTGTCTTTAAGTCGAGAGGGAATAGGCTTCTTCTGGGTAAGCACGCTACATCTTAGACCTTATTGTCACTTTCCATCAGGTGTGATGAGGTCAAGTGCAAACCCATTTAATATATAATAAAAAAATCAATGTGTGAAGAGAGGTTTCCGCAAGAAATACTGTGAGTCTGAGGGATCGGTGAAAAGTTATTACTTTATGCTGTATGCAGTCAGTTTTGTATTCAGAAAAGATGCTCGCCTAGGGTTTTCAATTATAACAGTCTTAGAAGATTTTTTATGTTATAGATGGCAGACGCTGTTTGTCTGCCTAACATTTAACAATAGGTCAGGATCACAGATCCTGACTTGGTCACAAATGCGCTGCCAACATTTATACCCCCTTTCTCCGGGTTTGGGCCTCCGGTACCCTCACTTCTAGATCGTGTCTAAATTTGACAAAGATTTAAACTTTAAGCATAGTCAAGCATAGTCCTTTCTAAATGGCCAGCAAAGCAACGCACTGAGCGACATATATGATTTAACCGATGTTTTGACACATACCTACCACCAGATGATCAATTTACCCGTTTGTCGCATAAATAAAATTAAACCGCAAACGTTTACTTGGGAGAGCCACGTTTCGGCATGAATGGGCCAGCTCGAGCGGAGTGATACTCACAGAAAATTGGCGTGAAGCAGCACTGTTTTGTGTTTCGCTGCACTGATTTCGCTGTTTCGCTGCAATGAGTGAGGGTACTGAAATGAAATGAAATGAAATGAAAATTGTTTATTCAATTTAGGTCCATACAGAACACTTATGAATGTCAACATGTTTACCACTGGTTCGGAATGTAGTTTTCTGCCAAGAAGACACCAGCAAGAAACTCAGCAGTTACTCTTTTTAAAAAAAAAATGTTTTACAAAATGTCACCATTTACTTAAAAATATAGTACAATTTTTGTGTTACCAATATGTCCCTAAATTATTGTCATTCAAAAAATCGTCTATTTTATAATAGCCTTTCTTCATTAAACAGTTTTTTATATACAATTTAAACTTATGTGTGGGCAAGTCAATAATAATCTGAGGTAACTTATTAAACATTTTTATGCTCAATCCTATAAATGAACTGCCAACCTTATGGAGCCTGATATTTGGAACGGCCAGTCTGTGCTTATTTCTGGTGTTAAGGCTGTGACAGTCGGACTTCTTCGAGAACAGATGGAGATTCTTATGTACGTACATAAGGCAATCAAGGATGTATTGAGAAGCCACGGTAAGTATGTCGATTTCTTTAAACAAATCTCTAAGGGAGTCGCGCGATCTAAGGCCATAAATGGCGCGGATGGCTCTCTTCTGTAATACGAAAATAGTCTGTATATCAGCAGCTGATCCCCATAGTAATAGACCATATGACATGATGCTATGAAAGTAGCTGAAATAAACCAGCCTCGCCGTTTCAACATCAGTTAGTTGCCTTATCTTTCTAACTGCATATGCAGCAGAACTAAGTCTACCTGCCAGGACATCAATATGGGGACCCCATTGCAGCTTAGAATCTAATGTGATTCCTAGAAATACTGTTGAATTTACGAGCGCAAGATGCTCATTATTTATGGTTATATTTGTATTAACCTGCCTCACATTTGGCATTGTGAATTTAACACATTTAGTCTTTTTGGCATTAAGTAGTAAATTATTAGTTGTAAACCAATACACCACTTGTGAGAGTGCATCGTTTACGTCGTCGAATACTTGCTTAAGCCTATCAACTCTAAAAATCAGAGAAGTGTCATCGGCAAACAATACAGTCTCACATAGGTCTTTTGTAAAGTGAGGAAGGTCATTAATATAAATTAAAAAAAGTAGGGGTCCCAATATGGAGCCCTGCGGCACTCCCATGAGTAGAGGGGCGCCAGTAGAATTTATTCCATTAACACTCACTTTTTGGATTCTACAAGAAAGGTATGATTGCAGTATTAATAGTGCATTGTCTGAGACACCATAATGCCGTAGCTTCATTATTAAAGTTTCATAGTTAACACAATCAAAGGCTTTTGATAAATCGCAGAAAACACCAACAGCATCTTGCTTATTTTCCCACGCATTGAAGACATGTTTCATTAGTGCCACTCCTGCATCAGTAGTGGATTTCCCTTTAGTGAATCCGTACTGGTTATAATGAAATAAGTTATTTATTTTGAAGTGAGCTGCTAATTGAGTGAATATTATTTTTTCAAAGATCTTACTCACTGCTGGTAATATAGATATTGGTCTAAAATTTGATGGGTCATTTTTGTCCCCTGACTTATGCAGTGGCACAATTTTACTAAATTTCATTAAATTTGGAAAGTGACCCATATCTACACATTTGTTAAATATAATAGCTAAATGTGGGGCAATAGTAGATATAATAGATTTTAAAATTTCTGTTGAAATACCCCATAGGTCCTCAGTTTTTTTTAACTTAAGGTCCTTAAATGTTTTTATAATTATATGGTCAGTAACATGACTAAAGCAAAAAGTAGCTTGACACTTCTCCACACATTCTTTCAGCAGGGACTCAGCAAGATGTGGACAAGAATTTAATGACTGAGTAGTAGTGATTGCTATATTGGAGAAAAAAGATTCAAATGCATCCGCTATTTCAGCATCAGCGTAAAGATTTTTATTATTTATTTTAAGAGAGATCTTGGTATCATATGATTTTGTTTTGCAAGTCTCTTTATTAATTACACCCCAAGTAGCTTTAATTTTATTGCCAGATTTACTTATTTTTTCTTTTAAATAATTTGCTTTAGCAAGTGCACATACTTTCTTAAATATTTTAGAGTATTTTTTTACATATTCAAGCATTCTAGTGTTACTAGAAGTTGCTTTAATGGAGTATAATTCAAATAATCTAGTTCTACTTCTATAAATTCCCTTTGTAGCCCAGTCACTAAATTTCGTCTTAGTGTTGTCTACTTTAAAAGTTTTCTTTGTAAATATAGTATCAGATACAGATTTTATCGCACTGAATACTTGTTCATACAGTTGGTCAATGGTGTTATTATCATCAAGTGGTAAAAAGGAAAATTTTTCTTGAATTTTTTCTTTAAAATTTTCCATTCGATTTACAGTAATAGGTCTGTATACAAATGTCAATGAAGGGGGGACATCATGATGTTCAAAGACTACTTCCTGCCCACTGTGGTCTGAATTTATAAAGTTTATTATAGATAGAAAAAGATTCAAATGCATCCGCTATTTCAGCATCAGCGTAAAGATTTTTATTATTTATTTTAAGAGAGATCTTGGTATCATATGATTTTGTTTTGCAAGTCTCTTTATTAATTACACCCCAAGTAGCTTTAATTTTATTGCCAGATTTACTTATTTTTTCTTTTAAATAATTTGCTTTAGCAAGTGCACATACTTTCTTAAATATTTTAGAGTATTTTTTTACATATTCAAGCATTCTAGTGTTACTAGAAGTTGCTTTAATGGAGTATAATTCAAATAATCTAGTTCTACTTCTATAAATTCCCTTTGTAGCCCAGTCACTAAATTTCGTCTTAGTGTTGTCTACTTTAAAAGTTTTCTTTGTAAATATAGTATCAGATACAGATTTTATCGCACTGAATACTTGTTCATACAGTTGGTCAATGGTGTTATTATCATCAAGTGGTAAAAAGGAAAATTTTTCTTGAATTTTTTCTTTAAAATTTTCCATTCGATTTACAGTAATAGGTCTGTATACAAATGTCAATGAAGGGGGGACATCATGATGTTCAAAGACTACTTCCTGCCCACTGTGGTCTGAATTTATAAAGTTTATTATAGATTTTGTGATTGGTTCAGAATCACAAAAAATATTATCAATGCAAGTAGCTGATGTAGGAGTTACTCTAGTGGGTTCAATAAAAAGATTATTTAAATTAAAAGATTTAAATAGGTTTAAAAACCGAATGGAGTTTTGTGAACTTTCTAAAATATTAATGTTAAAGTCCCCACATACAACTACTTTCTTGTTACAATTACACACTTTTTTCAGAACATCTTCCATTGTGGTTTCAAATAAATTGTAATTACCTGAGGGTGGTCTATACACACAAATAATAATAAACCGCTCCAGTTCTGCACAAGATAATTCAATAGTTCGTTCAATAGAGAGTGACGTAACATCTTTACGGCATTTTGCCTTTAATGAGTTATTTAATAAAATAAGTGACCCACCTCTAATAGCCGACTCCCTTGTGAACGAACTAATGACTTTATAGTTATCTATACTAATCAATAATTCACACTGTTGTAACCAGTGTTCTGTTATACATAGAACATGTATATTCATTTCTTTAAGAAACAATTCCAATTCTAGTTCTTTGTTAGAAAGACCCTGAATATTTTGGTGAATAATGTTTAAAAAGTTGGTCTTTCTTTTTGTCACTAAATCTAATTCGCCAGAGTAATCCTCTATTGTCTTAAGGGATAATTTAAATTATTATTCGGAACTGTTTCCGAAGTCCGATTATACATGTCAATATTATGCTCAATAGAAGCAGATTGAGTAGCCAAATTCTTGGCTGAACATTTAATATAATATGATAGCGACAATGCTATCTGTCGTTTATGCAATTTTGGAAGATAAAATTTATCTTTTGTCAAAATTAAATTACATGTCGAACTTGAATTTATATCAATAATATGGAATTTATTATTATTACATGTCATTAAATTCATACTAAGATTTAATTTATATCTATAGTCAGTTTCTGACTGTGTTAAATTTTTTCCATAAGGAAGTGTAAACATCACAATTTCATTTACATTTAATGCACTCAAGCTGTCAAAGCATTTAATTAATATATTTTTATTTACATTTCCCCTGTTGGCAAACAAAATAATTAGGGTGGTATTTTCTTTAAACTTGTATAAGTTGATTTTTTTTATAATATCACAAAAGGATGCATTTGGATAACAGTTGTTTGAAATTGCTTGTCCCAAGTAGTGACTCAATATCAGGCCCATATTTGTACCCAGCTCATCACTAAACATAACTACGTCGTTTTTAATACTAGGTTTAGATGGGGCGAAGGAACTGTTGGAGTTTGTTGCGCTGAACGAAAGTCGTAGGTTATCACAATTTGGTTGTGACAATGACGACTCACACTCCGGCCGCGAACCGTTCAACAAACTACATAAGCTGATATTGTTATTGATACTTACTTCCGAGGTGTTCATAAGATTCTTCAAAGCCAAAATGTGTTCGTCATTCTCCTTCTTGGAACTTAAGTATCTACTGGTCATGTTGTCCAAGGACTCCTTTAGTGAAAGTATTTGACTTTCTAATTGGTTGATGTTTTTTTCATAAGAAGTGATGTTATTATCCAACGTTAATGAATATAAATCTAATTCATCACCCAAACGCTGCCTTTCTTTAATACATTTGATCTTATTGTATGAGCATTTTTGTTTCTTAATTAACTTTTTAGTTTTATTTATATACCTATTTAATCTTACATATTTTTTAAATTTATTTCTGCTGCAGGTAGCAATTCTCAGTGCTGGGCTAGAAGAGAGGCTATTTCCACTGGTTAAGTTTATAGTTGTGGTTGGTTTTTTGTTACCTGCATCAGAAATAAGACAGGGTGGACTGCCTATCAGTTCCTCAAATAAACACTGGGTTTGGGCCGCCGCAAAGTCCTGCTTCTCAGTCTCCAGGTCGCTGATGTAGTGGCGAGCCTCCTCTAGTTCATGGCGTAGTAAAGTGACACGCCTGAGGTTATGGACGTACTCCTGGCTGCATTCCCCTAACCCGTCTACAATTGATTGTAATTTGTCCCGTTCTTCCACTATAGTTACATGTTGACTATGTATTTCTGCCATTTCTCTTTTTAACTTACGGTTCCTGTCCAACACATCCAACAGTTCCTTCTCATTGTCTTCTCTCTCCCTAGTCAACTGGGTAACCTCCTCCTTGGTAGCCTTCAATTCCTTCAAAGCCAGGTTTAATCTGGACTCAACCTGACGAGAGGAGGTGATACCAGACACACCTTGGCGAGCTGAGGCTTTGCTGCGGGTTTGCATGATCAGATTAATATAAATCACAGACTACGCGATGGTTTAGGTACCCAAGGAGTTGTTTACACAGTTATCGGCGAGGTCGGAAGGACGACACCGCGGCGCGAGTTCCGATGAATCACCGCCCGTATTATGTTAAATATCACGGATTACGAGTTAGACACTAATTAAACCTGTGAAATGTTAGCAGTTTAAGGAGTTAGAACCTATTCAGAGAGTAAAACAATGTTTCACAAATTCGAACTGACAACCGTTAGGTTATGAACAACTGAATTCTCGTCAGAATCACTACAATACTTTAAAATAAACAAGTTTTTTATACACACACACTGTTATTATGCTAATCGTATGTTTTAGTGATGATTTGTATGGTTTTTCTATTAAAATTAATATTTAATTACAAAATTAAAACCGGGACAATTTCAACCAGCTGTCACTCGTCACTAAAAGCCCAATCCGAGGGAAAAGGGGTTTAATGGTTGGCAGCACACTTGTGACTCCACTGGGTGTCGGTCGCGGGTCCATGGGTTTATAAACTCTATTTTTTTTTAATTTTCTGGTGGCTGTACGTTATTAATAATAAGGTAAAGATAAGTATTTATAATAATCATAGATTTTCGTAACAGGATAAATATAATAATAAGAGTTTATATATTAAACTACAAAAAACAACAGCATCTCATATAAAAGTCAAAGCAATAAAATTATTTCACTTGCCATCACCACAAAAGGGATTCAAATGTTACGTCAAACGCAGTTAGAGTGCAACAAAACAAAAGCCGTTATCTAGTGAATTTTGTCACAGGGTTAACCCGTACGTGCCGCGCTATTTTTTGCCACAGCCCTGGGCGGGAGTGCGCGTGACAAGTTGTCACGTCACGACGGCAAGACACCGTTGCCTGCGTCGGTGCACTCTATAATCCCACAAAGAACACTGCCTGCGTCTGTGCTGACTGGTTCTGGATGGATGGATTAGCTTTGATGCTTCGTTTTAAATTAACTTGTATTTTACTTGTCTGTTTATGTCTAAAAATAGCAGAAATAAGATATTCTTCATCATAAGTGGTGCTATAAGACAGTCTTGTCAATTTCTTTTATGTGATAGGTGGCATATAAGCAGCGGAAGTAGGGATATTCGATATACATCGATGTTTTGAAAACATCGATATTAACAATGCGATACATCAAATCGATCCGATGTTTTGAAAACCTATCGTTATACTCGATGAATCGATGTTTTTTCATAAAACATCTAATCGATGATAACCGGTTTATGTCACAAAACTTAAGTTTATGTAAATGATTCAATTATATTTAAAACTAGTATTAATATCTACTTTTGATAATAAATAACAGTTTACCTAATTTTTTTTATAATGTAAAGAGATACTGGATTTAGCGCTTTTCATGACCTTCAAATACAAACATTTTCACTCTGAAAAGATGACCTGTTTTGAGAGGCATTTTTGACATGACTTTAGATTTGCAATATACCTACTTTATAAAAAATACTCGATGTTTACAAAAACATCGATGTTTTCATCCGATACATCGAAAGACATCGATGTACAGTTTTGTTGTATCGAATCGATAAAAACATCGATGTTTTTTCGAAGTGGACACCCCTAAGCGGAAGACCTGTTTTTTTATACTAGAGGCGACAAAGGAGCAAGCTAGTCACCTGATGGAAAGTAATCTTCGCCGCCCATAAACATCCACTAAATCAGAGAGATCGCGAATGTGTTGCCGGACTTTTTAAAAAGACCTGTTGCTATGCGATTGCCTCCAACATTGTATTATTTCATTGATTATCAGTAGTAGTTAAGGATCAAGCAAGCCGTTATTTTTACACCAAGGCCGTTTTGACTAATCTTAAACCGTAGAATAGTTATTTACGAGATTTCTACCATGTACCTTATTTTGATT
>JADPWL010002911.1:0-10489 GCA_019059595.1 Marasmia exigua | reverse complement strand
TATGGGACAGTTCTAATTTCGACATAAAGTGAGACGACTCTTTAAGCCTAACCGATAATTTTAAGAATCGAGAAGGCTGACCGCTTGGCAAATTTGCTATTTGATGGTTTAGATTGCTATGTGAACCCATACCACACAGATTTTTTATCTAAATTTAAAATTAAATGTTTTATTAAATAGAAGGAATATTTTGATGACGTTTCAGCTAGTAAAAGGGATCTGGTATAAGACCATGCAAAGTGAACCGCCCCGAATACCCTGGTTTGCAAATGTAAGCTTAAATAGAAAATACATTCAATTCAATTCAATTCAATTCAAATTTATTTATTCAGACAACATAGTCCACGGGTTAGTAAAAAGTCGCTTATAAACATAGGGTTAGTGAGCATAATAATTAATAACACAGTTTACTTGGTCATGTACCGAAGAGGCACTCCGTACACATGTGATCCAGAGGGAGTGCTAATTTTGACCTCGGTCATTGTTCGTACAAAGTGCCTCAATATAGGTGCATGCGGATCATCTGCTATTACCTTCAGGATGCTGTTGGATACATTGTATTACTGCATAGATTAAGGTCTGGTCACATTCCATCTAACAAGTTTGCACATCTGATGAAAAAATCTGACTCCCCAAATTGTGATGTCTGTAATAAAGTGGAAGATGTGCAACGCTTGTTGGTGGAGTGTGTCAAAAATGAAACACAGCGTCGATCACTGATGAACAACTTGCATCGTAAACACTTTGACTTAGGGGTATTCCATTCTATTTTGGCTGAACCTGCATCAGACGCGGCTAAACTAGTGTGTGAGATGATTCTTCATCGATGATTGAACTATGTACGTATACTACCTGTGCGGATAAAGAATGGGATCAGAAATGGCGGCGCATCTATTCACTTCTCGCTCGCACACTATTTGCGTCTATATTCGCACCCCACGAGTGCGAGTATAGACGCAAATAGTGTGCGAGCGAGAAGTGAATAGATGCGCCGCCATTTCTGATCCCATTCTTTATCCGCACAGGTTGTATAGTGTCTATTTAATATAAATATATCATGTAACGTAGTTAACAATATCTTTTAAATTGTAATAATAATGTTTAGGTTACGATGGGACTGACATAACACAAGGTTAAAGTCCCTAAACTAAAAATAGAATTAAAAAAAAAGAATCGAGAATAATTTCTTTATTCGCACACACATAACTCTGATTTGTTTTTGGTTGTTTCTTTTCATTAATGATGAATACCTTAAATTATTGTTACCTACATTATTAACCTAATTAATAAGTATAATCACGATTGTAAATGTTTGAAACGCTTGTCAAATGTGAGTTGGGCGCTAATAACTGCGACACAGTCTCTGACTACTGCAGTTAATAACGTGTAAAATGTTTTTGGAAAATTGTTATGTTTATTATTTATTTATTTATTTTAGAAATCTAATCGACTTTTTATTTATTTCATTTTTAATTTTAATCGACATTTTATCTATGAATTTAAACAATCTGGATATGGAATACAATATGTAAACATTCTTAGAGACGCACACGCAATAAATCACAAATAATTAAATAATATGCATCTAAGTCATCTGAAAAATAACAACACTAGCTTGATGGGTCGAAACCACCTTCGTCACCAAGAAAAAATATTAGTTATTGGTCCCAAATATAGCCTATGCGGACATATTTTGCACGACACAATAATTATGCTTCGATGATAACATGGTCGCCATACCAATTACTATTTATTACGATTGTTTGTGTGTAATGTGAACAAAAAGGTAATGATTTTTACAACTGAACATTTTTATTTGTAGAAAGTTAGATGCATGATACGAAACGTTTCAACTATCCTATCCGCCCTCACTTCCTTTAGGGACATTAGTTCCACTATATACCAATAGATGGTGCTAGATGTCGATTACATTGCGCAAGCGTTTCGTGTTTTTAGATTACCCAAAAGCGTTGCCGCTCTATAAATTGTATAGAATATGCCTTAAAAGGCATGATGTGATTGCCTTTAACTGTAAGGACAGTTAGTTTTATTAATTGTTTTATATTTTTTATTAATTGTGTATGTACCTTATATTTTATTGGTTAATAAACATATTGGAAGTATTTTGAAAATGTTTGCAATATCAATTCGACAGATTGTCAACATTTCCAAAATCGAAATAAAGAGTGAAGAAACACAAAAAACAAAAGCTTTTGTATTTATCACTTTTTGTCGTTTCACTATTTTCAATTTATATTTTTTTTTATTTATAAATAAATATTTCACAACATCACATACGTTGATCTGACTCCAAGATAGGTCGCTCAAGCACCCGTGTTACGGATATCAGAATCGATTGGCGTCGTTAGTATGCCCTACCCGTCACCTTAACGGAGTGACGATACTCAGCAGTGAGGGAATGACTAAAGAGAGAGAGAAAGTTTTTTTTTATATGAGAGGTGGCAGACGAGCAGACGGATCACCTGATGGTAAGCAATTCCGCCGCCAATGGACACCCGCAACACCAGTGGAGTCACAAGTGCGCTGCCAACCTTTTCCCCTTCCCCCCCATTGGGCCTCCGGTAACCTCACTCACACGGCGAAACACAGCGCAGGCGCTGCTTCACGCCGGTCTTCTTATGTTCTTCTGTATCTTCTTATGTATCTTAGTTATGAAATTATTTTAATATGAGAATTCTGAGCAAAATAAAATATAACTAGGTTCCACCGAGATTTGAACTCGGATCGCTGGATTCAAAGTCCAGAGTGCTCACCATTACACCATGGAACCGACGAAGATATTTAATCAATGTCGAAATTACTCTATTCAAACTGAAGTTGATATTATCTTGATTTTTAATTTAGTATACGTCTTGTTTTTGTAAAGATAAAATATGGCATCTAAGTACGCAATATTAACTTTAATGAGAACAATATTGTTATCTTTTCGTTGTTAAGGTGACGGGCATGCTAGCAACGCCAATCGATTTTAATTTTTAGTTACTAAATCGGATCTATTTTAAACAATTTCGGGGTTACAACCTCTCGGCAAACATTCATACTATTTATCAAATAACCATGCAAAAATAAATTCATACATCGTCAGCCCACGGGCCTCCCTCATTCACATGAGGGGTAATTGCCATACTCACCACGCTTGGCAGACGGTTTGGCGAGGGTTTTGATATAAAATGCAGAGTTTTCCTTCTCTGGGTGCTGATGATCATGCCAGCAGCTTTACCTTAGTCGCCTTTTACGACTCCTCGGTAAGAGTGAGGGTGGCCTATTCTACTCTGCCGGGGACCACACGGCTGAGTAAAATAGATCCGGTTTAATAGCTAAAAATTAAAATCGATTGGCGTCGCAAGTGTGCCCTACCCGTCACCTTAAATGACGAAATAATATAGACATCACAATACCTACCTATCTATTTAACTGAATATAAAGTAATTTATTATTTAACTATTATCGGAAATTTTGTAAACTTACGTAAGTGAATAATAATTATTAAGTACTAGCTGACCCGACAGACTTCGTCCTGTCAAAAAAAAATTGTAATGTGGCAACAAATATGAACTTTATGTAATAGCAATAAAACTCAAATTAATTCTACGTTTTAGTTAGAAAACGTTTGTATGTGAAAAAGAAAAGGGCTGTTTTTAGGGTTTTTTCCGAAAATTATTCGATTTTTTCTCGCCGTAAGAACCATCCTTGGACTTCAACGAACATTTTTAAAAAGAATTGGCCAAATTGGTCCAGGCGTTGTTGAGTTATGCGCTTACCAACACATTTTGCGATTCATGTTTTATATTATAGATTTTTCGTTTTGCATAAACTCCTAAGCAGTAGGTATTTCCACGAAATGGAGGGAAAGACGTAAAAAATTATCATGTCACTAATGATAACATAGTCTTAAAAACGTTATTAGAAAATGAGCCTCAATTTAATATTTTAAATCTGGGAGAGCTGCGCTTCGGCATTAATGGGGAGGCTCGACCAAGGTGATAGATACCACAGCTTCGGAGAAAGCTGGCGTGAAACAGCTCCTGTGGACTTGTCCTGTGTATCGCCGAGTAAGTACCTAAGGGTACGGGGGCCCAATCCGGGGGAAAGGGGAGTTAAGTCAGTAGGACTAATATTCGTCTACTGTTCTGCCCTCCTAACCATTACAACAGTACACAGTAAAAATTTGCGAAGTGAAACATTTCAACAGGAATATTAATTCGAAAATTGTTACTTTGTTTATATTGACTGTACCATATACAAGCTGTACGGATAAAGAATGGGATCAGAAATGGCGGCGCATCTATTCACTTCTCGCTCACTATTGGCGTCTATACTCGCACCCCACGAGTGAGATGCGAATAGATGCGTCGCCATTTCTGATCCCATTCTTTCTTTATCCGCACAGTTGTACACTTATTTTCTGCGTATTTTAACACGTTAGCTGCGGCACCAATTTTTGCATACTTTCCGTTCCTGCGGCACGAGGTATAATCGGCCCGTACCGTGACCAGACGTTAGGGCGACACGCGGTCTATTAGACCCCACCTCCTTGTACAGACTAAAATCCATTTTCTGGCGCGAAATCAAAGATAAATGAGAATTTTGGTCCTAATTGATATAGACAGTGAATTGATGAACCCCAATCCACCGTCGCCCCGGGATCTGATGGCTAGTTTAGGAATTATTAGCAAAACAAAATGTGGGATCTTATACATCTCGTAACGCACTGAAATAGGGCAAATTTCCGCTGCGATTAGTGATGGGAAAAATAATATCGACGTTTTTAAACTGTCTTAACTACGCAACGACTTGACCGATTTTGATCAATTATATCTCATTAGATCGTTTTAAGGGCAAAAACTGGCAAAACAACACAAAGCTATCAAAGGATACATTTTTTTTAAATAATCTAAATTGTGCTTGAAGGCGCCATAAAGAAAAAAAAACCGGCCAAGTGCGAGTCGGACTCGCGCACGAAGCGTTCCATTCTATACCATTAAGAGGCACCTATTACAGACTTATTATTGGAAAATAATGGATTACGGTTTATGCCTAAGGTTTATCTTTCTATTTGTATATGAAAATCTTAATGTGGTTCACAGAATAGAAAAAAAAAGGCAACCAGAAGTAGAAAAAGAAACTGTCCTGTTTATTCTGCCTCAGGCTTTAAAAATACACTTATTAGAACTTGAATTAACATTGAAAAATCAGTATCAATATACTTTTTTTATAAAAATCTCAATATATATGTTGTACTTATTTATGAGTGTTTTTCATTGAAACAGGGTAGACAATAGGATTTTTTGCACTGAGTGCACTGAGTCAAAATCTTTTTGGATTTTTTATCAGCTTCACGTGATGGTAAAAATGTGCGTAGTTTTTGGTAACAAACAACACATCATCATCATCATCATCAGCAACCCACACTCGTCCACTGCTGGACATAGGTCTCCCCTAATGCACGCCACTGCTCCCGATTTTCGGCCACTCTCATCCAGCCCACACCAGCCAGTCTTCGAATGTCATCATCCCATCTTGTCGCAGGGCTTCCTACACTACGCTTACCGAGTCGCGGTCTCCACTCAAGGACTTTACAGCTCCAACGGCTGTCAGTTCTGCGGCTAATATGACCAGCCCACTGCCAGTTCAGTTTGCTAATTCGGTGGGCTATGTCGGTGACTCTGGTTCTCTGTCGGATTACATCATTTCTGATGCGGTCCTTCAGAGATACTCCGAGCATAGCCCTTTCCATAGCTCTTTGAGCGACTTTGAACCGGTGGACTAGTCCAGCCGTGAGTGTCCACGTCTCGACACCGTAAGATGACTTACGGTGCCGAGACGTGGACACTCACCGCTTCCGGTCATGAGACCGGAAGGACGCACTGGTCGAAGACTTTCGACTTAAGACTTTGAGGGATGGGTGACGAGAAGACTTGACGAAGTTTACCAAATGCTGCCCAGCCTAGCTGAATTCTTCTATTGGCTTCTCTCTCGAAGTTGTTTCTGCCTAATTGGAGCGCTTGTCCTAGATAGACATATTCCTGAACAACTTCGAGAGGTACTCCATTAACAGCGACCGGTCCCGGATCAACGAGCTCGTTGAACGTGACCTTGGTTTTATCCAAGTTCATCCGAAGACCGATGTGTTTGGAAGATTCAGCCAGGCTGCTCACCATCTCCTGTAGGTCTTGTAGGGTTTCCGCCAAGATGACGATGTCGTCTGCGAATCGTAGGTGTGACATGTACTCGCCATTAATATTGATTCCGCGCTCCTTCCAGTTTAGCGTTCCAAATATGTCCTGCAGCGCAGCGGAGAAACGTTAACAACACATGTTCTCCTTTTTTTCACCCTTTTCGAGGCAAGGGCGTGCGCTTTCAGGTGCAGAAAAATAACAAAAATGTAAAGATAACGTAATAAAACTGGCATTGTTACTTAGGTTAGATCGTAGATGAGAATAACAATGATAATGTAGGTATAACTGCATCAAATGAATGTGTTTGTTTTATACTTAAAATGTTGAAAGAGTAGGTAGGTAAGGTAGGTAATAATAGGTAGTCTAAAAATGTTGCAAAGTATAAGGTACGTCAATAATCGTTATTACCAATAATATCTTTAGGTATAATATACTTAATTAATAATATCTTACACTTACTTTAGGTACATAGCTACCAAGATAAGAAAAAACTAGGTAGTTACTGAAGATTTTTTCATAAAAAACTTACCTGTTTTGGCTCTGTTCCTGGGTTTTTTAAAATTAACTCCTACATCGTTTAGACATGTTCGGCGCTGTAAAAGGACATGCTCTCCAATCGACGTGATGCACAACACTGGTCGCGGGAAGCTCGCGTTGAGTGCGGTACGAGGTCAGGGGGGATATGGGACGTTTTAGCCTCGTTCCGCACTGCATTAAAATTATATTAATTCAGTGCGGCACGAGGCCTAAGACATCCGGTACCAAGGTAGGTATACCACCGAGTCCGGAACCATTAGTAATCTCAAATATATATTTATCACTTTCCTACAGTGGAGCAAACCAAAGCTATGCCATTCGCACGACAGAGAAATTCACTTTTTTGCTAGCCGCACCACAGGGAAGTTGCATCAGGGGTCATTTAGGCCTCGCTTCGCACTTAACGTGTTAAATATGATTATTCCAATTCAGTATTTAATTCTATTAAGTATTTTATTCAATTAAATTGAATTCTGTATTTTTTTTAAATGTATATATAGGGAACAATTGTGTATGGTTTAGACTATCTTTGACGTGGTGTGACGTGGTCAATTATAACATTCGTGTTGATAACCGATTGATAGGACACTTGGATAAATAATCGTGAAATTAATAGGTACTTATTTACAAGTGATCACGTTTCTGCTCGTTGCTAAGCAAAATGAAATTTTAGCACGAGCTATTTAAATGACTTATTCCAATAAACCTAATAAGTTATAGGGGCTTATTCCAATAAACCTATTCATAAACGTCTAATAAACCTAAATCTGTGTTATAGAACAGATTTGACCTTCGAAAAAATGAATCTTCATAAAAAACTTTACATAGGTACATTCATCTTCGGGCAGAGGTGGCCATGTACCTACCAGCTTCTCTCTCTGGACCGCATTCAACGGAGAGCGACTCAAATCGATGACTCAAATCGCTAAGATGTTTCCAATCGGCCTAACGCCTTGGCACTACGGAGAGTATGCGGTAGAATATACATAGCCTCGCTATGTATATTCTACCGCATATATACTATGGGATATGCTCTGAGCCGTGTGGGGCCGTGTGGTCCCCGGTAGAGTAGAATAGGCCACCCTCACTCTTACCGAGGTGTCGTAAAAGGCGATTATGTTAAAGCTGCTGGCATAATCATCAGCACCCAGATAAGGAAAACTCTGCATTTATATCAAAACCCTCGCCAACCCGTCTGCCAAGCGTGGTGAGTATGGCAGTTACCCCTCATGTGATTGAGGGAGGCCCGTGCCCCAGCAGTGGGGACTTCAATGGGCTGATGATAATGCTCTGAGCAATTGGTCGGATTCCTGCCGCTTCATTACGTCATCGTTCCACTAGTCAACAGTTCCATGCTCATCATCTAGATGGTTGGCAGTCTTCAACTGTGCCTGTGGTGTTTCCGAACCGATACGACCTGCATACCTTCAAAAAAAGAGCGTACTGCCTTTTAAAAAGGCCCGCAGCGCACTTGTGACTCATGACGTGACAATGGACAACATTTCAAAATTGCTAAGCTCTGAAACAAAATACCATTTCTTTATTTACTTTTCCGCTGTATGTATATATTTATTAATTTTTTATATTGCTTATTTACTGAGAAAAAAATTAAAAACTAAAAAATGCAAGATGACGTCATCGGACGGCAGAATGTAAAATATTTCTTTGCTTAGCACATTATAGTTTTAAATTTACGAAATGCCAAACCCATGACATGCAACTGTCAAAAAAAAAGACAACTTGTCAACGTTGAATGAATGAATGACGTTGACAGAGATGACACTAGTATTATTTACCTTTGACAGTAGTACCTTTTTTTTTATTAAAACAATGATAAGCAAAGGAATATCGCTGTATTCAGCCGTCCGATGACGTCATTTGGCGCTTACGTCTATTTAGAATATAAAGAATTTTAATAATTCTTTTATGCATGAAAATGGACAAATTTTGAAAAAAGAAAAAATATGGGTCCGTTCATTTTGTCTATTTTCATATAAAAAAACAATATGGATATGTTAAAAATATGAAATGTTGTCCATTGTCCATGGGCAGCGTAATCGCTTACCATCAGGTGATACGTCTGCTCTTCTGTCCCCTATATCATAAGAAAAATATTCGAAATAAGAATTAAAACTGCTTTTTAACACCGTTTTAGCTAGCAAAGGCTTAACACACAATTTAGTGGAGCAGATAATTTTTGTGTTTGAGCGCCGGTCGATACGCAAGGGTCGGGTTCGATTCCCGCATCAACACATAGATTTGTTAATGATTTGAAAGAAATTGGGTGAGCCTAGCGTCTCATAGCCACTGCGACCAGTAGATGATATATTGTGGCAGCCCCAGAACCTATTACAGCACCTCATGTAGCTCTAGTTCCAGGATAAACCCGAGAACGGAGCTGATGAGAGAGCTTTTGATCTCGTCTGCCGAGATCATGTGTGCTCCTTGGTGCCGGCTTCTGCAGCAGTGTAGCGCTATGCACTCGCCGAGGACGTGGATAATCGTTTCCTCGTCTTCGCGACAGAACCTGCAGATTTTGGTATCTGAAAGGCCCATGTTGTGCAGGTGCTTGTTTAATTTGCAGTGCCCCGTGAGGGTCCGAGTGAGTGCCCTAACATGTCCTCTGCTCAGTTTTATTATTTCTACAGCTCATTTCTGATCGAACGCTTGTATCAACGCTTTGTACTGTTCTAGTCGAGGTAGTTCGACTAGACTACGAGGTAGTCTTTTCCAAAATTCAGTATATTAATTATGCTCCCATTCTTTTAACTCGAACCTGGCCATGCATGCTGGAACGCCAAATTGTTAATGAAACATATATTTCTGTTTGTGTTACCTTCGTTGCTCCTGGTTTCTACATTACAAGGGATGTCGATGTCGTGTCGTTTCAATTTATTAATTTTATTTAAATTTCAAATGTGTGTGTGTGTCAAACATTTATATCAAGCATTTTAACACCATTTATAAGAATAAATGACTTTTGAAAATTCGCTTATATAAATCAACTTTTCAGGCAACACCGCTCACGTAGCTTAGTCATTTTGTATGGTAAAAAATGTTGTATGTAACAATTAACAAATGTTGTTCAAAATTATTCGCAGAACACGTGGCTGTAGGTAGGTACGTAAATGTTCACAGATACACCCTGTAGTTTGCGCGGATCTTTTCTCGAAAATATACAAAATGTAATAAAAAATATAAATAATTATTACTAAAAAACATCGACAGTAGGTATTAGGCACAGTATCGGTTTGTAACAAGACACATGAGGGTACAGACAGCCAAACATCAGACCAATACAATCATTCAAAATTGCCCAACTGACATTGAACCGAATTTGTTTGACATTAATGTGAGAAACGAATAAAGAAATTTGACAATACCGCGTGCCAAGATGTGTGCCAGAATTTTTTTTATGTAGTAGGTAGGCAGACGAACAGACGGATCACCTGATGGTAAGCAATTACCGCCCATGGACACCCGCGACACCAGTGCAGTGGAGTGAATTATTTACAGAAATCATTGATCTGTATTATGTGCTATAAAGTGTATATATATACCTATATCAAGTCAAAGACACTTATATAAGTGGCATATTTATGCAAGCGTTATACCTAATCTCTAGACTCGAATGAAACAAACAAACTGCATATTTATTGCTTAGATATGCACAGCAATAATGCAGTTTAGTCACGTCTCGATAGTGACCGGATCGGATTGTAAAAACAATGCATTGAATTCGGTATGCCTCA
>JADPWL010002908.1:0-10246 GCA_019059595.1 Marasmia exigua | reverse complement strand
TTTCAGCGGGCTGTTTTCTTGCTTCGTACTTTGGTAACATATTTTGGAGTTTATTGAATAATTTTACACCTTTGAAAAATGTACAAATATAGCTTTTTTATTTGACACTCGACACCGTAAAAGATGTTTCCAATGACACCTCGTTTGTCCATTTATGATTATTAGTTTAGAAGTTATGAGGGAACATACAAAGATACATGCATACAAGACAAAATCATAACCCTCCTTGTTGCTTCGCCGCAGCCGAGTAAAACTTTGAGGAATATTGTCTTATTTTTTTTTTAAGAAATCTATTTACTTTAACGGACATGCCACAGTAGAAGGGGCAGACGTTTGTCTTTTGTCTATACGATACTCAGCTGTCGGTTAGAAGTCTCCTTTCACCTTCACATTATAAGTACCTAGGTACTTTTATATATTACTTACTATATGCGATATACCCGAGTGCGTTGCACGGAATACTTAGTTGATCTGACATGATGACGTCAAAGTGACGCCCTCTGGGACAGTCCAGTCTGTCTGTTTTCAGGTTTTTAGGAGGAAAATAAGTCAGCCGCCTTGCGCTTTCTATAACTCGTTTCGGTTGAATGAACATTCACAAAAACAATACGATAGTGTCAACTTGTACTCCGGCAGCTCACAGCCAATCAATTACTCAATCATGAAGTTCTCGGCTCTGTTCGCGATGGTAATGGCGGTGCTCGCGCTGCTCCTCAGCGCTGGCCAGGCCTCGCCCGCTCCTGAACCCAAAATTCCAGTCAAACAGATTGGAAAAGCTATTGTAAGTTTTTGAAACCATGCATCTTTATACGCGCCTCGCGGTTTCCTCTATTATTTTGGCGACCCAACATTTGTGCATGGTTATTTAATAATTAGTATAAGTGTTTGCCGAGAGGTTGTAACCCCGAAATTGTTTAAAATAGAACCGATTTCGTAGCTAGAAATTAAAATCGATTGGCATCGCTAGTGTGCCCTACCCGTCACCTTAATTAATTTCTCATTTTTTTACAGAAAACAGGTCTGGGTGTCATAGGCGCCGCTGGTACTGCCCATGAAGTGTACCAAAACATCAAGAACCGAGGGTAAATTTAAGATGAAGCTTGGAGCAGCACAATTAGTCAATATTTATTAGATACATTTTCATGTAGTTTTGTTTATAAAAAAATACCAAAGAAGAATAAATATTATTAACTATACATTCACAATCTTTTCATATTCGTGGAAGTGGCAGACACAGTACTTATCTCTGTAATTTCCATTTGTACCCAAACTAAGTATTGAGTATTGATAGAATTATTTTATATATAAATAAATATTCATATTTTAATATGAAAAAGTGTATCTTCCTTAGACAATTTAACACGGTATCTTCATATTCTTTCGATCGTGTCATTATGTATCTACTATTAGGGATACGATACAAAGTGTTTATGTCAGCTGTTAATTTGCCAATAATTAAATAGCTGTTAGATAGAGATTTCGTACAAATCTGGACCCCAATTCTCATGCTCGTGACATTTATCATCATACGACGTATATCAACAATACATGCCGGATATCGTATGAAAACATTTTTGCTTATTCTCGTGATGTCGAATGGTGACATTTATGTCACATGTTTTCGTGCGACACGTATCGTATGGTCTTGACCATACGATATGAAGTATCGCGGTGATATTTCTCCAATTCAACGTGACGTTTGAGTCGTTTCGTGTTTTGTTGTTTATTGACATTTGGTTATTCAAATCACATAACAAATTTAATTCACTGCACAAACTAATAAGTTTGATTTTCTGTGTGTGTGATTGTTTAACTGAGAATTTAAAATTTTCTTATATTTTCTTTAAATGGAACAAATGTACACCTTTATTTATTTGTTTTACCTACTTACCTTTAATTATTAGTCCTTAAGCCTTTTCATCTCAGTAAGTAATAAAATCAGTGTAAAGAAAATTCTTTATTTCATTTTTTTCTTTTAATGCGTCTTTCTTTCAGCGCAGTTGCCGTCTCTTTTTGCAACAGACTGAAAACATAATCTTTTGGCTTTCGGTCGATGTAACGGAATAACAATTTCATAAAATTAATTATCTTTTTCGTCTTTTTTGATCGTATTTCTAAGCATAGCTGCTTTAAAATACGATCAAAAAAGAAGCAGCTATGATAAATATGATTTTATATAAACTTAAAATTGATTGTTGATATAAAAAGGATAGAAAATTTTTCAATTAAATAACATAAAATATTATGATTTCTCGATTGTATGTTTGTGTCAATCGACAAAACGGAACGTATTAGCGGAAATTATATGGGTCGCTTTTTCTATGGAGGTGACTTTATTGTCGCATGGGCACGAGAATAAAGTTTTTGACTTTTGTGACATTTTTTTACGACATTAGAAGAGTGACATTACAGAAAATACGACATTTTATCGTACCTCCGTAGAATTGGGCTCCTGTAACTCGACTTCAATGTCAAGTGCTCGAGAATTGGCCCTCCGATGGCGCATAGTGAAGTGAAGAACTTTCTCATGCACCAAGGGCCGTGTGAATACACTCTGCACAAATATGAGTAGGTATACTTAGTGGCTAGGTGTTTTTATTATATATAAAACGACGGGCATCGTAGCCATATTGTATAGCAGGTCCTTTTACCCCATTAGAGGTTGATTTTTTTTTTAAATCATATCTTATTGCCCACGTTCACTATTTAAGGATCGCCCTCCCCAAATTTCATATTTTTAGGTATAGTGGTTTGGACCATGTGTCCATTCCTATCCTAGTCACATAGCCATTCAGTTTCTACTTTCATAAATAAATAAACAATATTATATCATAACATTGTCGCATAATATTGCACCCGTGCTTAGCCAGGGCAGGTCGCTTATAGTAATCATATTAAATTAAACCTTATTACGTGTAAAATGTTTATTTTCTTCTTGGGCTACTTATTTGAGTGAACACATTATTTGCATAATACTAATAGGTAACTATTTGACTAGGTATTTAATTGGAGGGGAAAATCAGTAACGAAAGTCGATACATCTCAAAATTTCTTGATCTTCATTCCAAATCCGGAAATTAGATTAATGCAGTTTCTATTGTTAGCTTTTTATCTCCAATATTTATCAGTTATCCCCGATTCTTGATATTCTGGTACAACTTATTCGCAGTGCCCGCGGCGCCGATCACACCCAGTCCCATTTTCTGTGAAAAAAAGTTGTTTAACTTTCTCTTCTGAAGCAATCGCTTCAGAAGAGAAAGCTTTCCTGCTTCCACTTCACACAAAAAGCAATTATAGATATCTCGAAAATCAGATTGCATACGTGCCAACAAACTGTTGGGATTGTAATGAAGAATTTTTCGAAATTTTGTAAAGTTTCCATGAGGACTTACCTGCAGGAGGTAAGCGTTAGCCTTTGGTTAATAAAATAAATAGCTTTAATAAAATAACACACTTAAAAATTTCATCTCGTGTTCAGGCGGGACTCGAACCCACACCTTCCACAATCCGGGTGAATGTACTACCAATTATACCACTGAACGCGTTACTTGGTCGACGAAATTTGTAAGTGCTTGATTCGACATGAGCTGTCGATAGTCTCATCAATATTGTAGGTATATTTACAATATCCAGTGGAAATATTATTACAAATATTTGACCACCAGTTAAGATGAGACTGCTTAATCAATAGTTGATATTTTATAGCAATCTTATGCGATTTATTCTTAAGTAAATAACACACTTAAAAATTTCATCTCGTGTTCAGGCGGGACTCGAACCCACACCTTCCACAATCCGGGTGAATGTACTACCAATTATACCACTGAACGCGTTACTTGGTCGACGAAATTTGTAAGTGCTTGATTCGACATGAGCTGTCGAAATTTTTAAGTGTGTTATTTACTTAAGAATAAATCGCATAAGATTGCTATAAAATATCAACTATTGATTTAGCAGTCTCATCTTAACTGGTGGTCAAATATTTGTAATAATATTTCCACTGGATATTGTAAATATACCTACAATATTGATGAGACTATCGACAGCTCATGTCGAATCAAGCACTAACAAACCTCACAAAAATGACGATCCGTTTGGAACAGTGGTAGTGAACGCTGCCTCTGGTCCAAGGGTTGCGGGTTCGATCCCCGCACAGTACAAACATTTGTGTGCATGAACAAATCTGTTTGTATGGATCTGGGCGTTATCTATTATAAATATGTATTTACAAAAGATAAGTATTATATGTATACATATATGTATTTGTAATCCCACTGTTGATTCTGATATCCGTAACATAGGTGCTTGAGTTACCTATCTCGGAGTCAGATCAATGTATGTGATGTTGTGAAATATTTATTACAAATACTTCTATTGAATTTATCTATACCAAACACCTAAGACCTGATATTTAATCAGCGTCTTCAATGGAATTAAGTTTATATAGGTATGCTTTAAATGCAATATGGATAAAACTATAACCCAACAACTCAAAAGTACCTATGAAACAAGAAAATAATCCACGCTGAAAGTATTGTGTGGTTGTATGCCACTTTGATTAATTTTTTACAGTTCTCTATCTGTTTTGCTACAGTACGTGGTATTCCACGTACTGAATAGCCCACGGCGATACGGCAGGATAATTCTAAAATAAATAAACATAAATATCTTATTATCTACAACATTGAGAAATGAACATATAAACAAATGTTGGTCCAGGGTGAACCCATGAGGCGGATACCTTTCGCTATCAACCGTTTTGGAAAAAATGGTCGATAGTTACAGCGCTTGAAATGCGGTAGCTTCCTTCTGAGAGGAGGTGATAATGCAAAGGGAGGCTGCTGAGCGAGAGAAGAAGAGAGATCCGCTCTCTCTCCGACATCGACGGGGGCGAGGTAGAAGGGGGGCTCGACAGGGCAATACTTCGTCCGGTATGTCTCGGACGGCTGTTGCGAGGGTACCGGCCGTCCCATGATGAGACCTTTCAGAGATAAATAGCGCTTGTACGGTATTAAGAGCTGAAACAGACCCGTTGTATTGTATCCCTAATAGTTTATACTATTAAGCATATAATTTTCATTAATGTACGGTCAGCATCAAAAATAGCTTAACACTTTAGTACCATGTCAAAGAAACCGTTCTGCCTATTAGAGTCAGTTTATAAGGGGTTCGTAAAAATGCTACTTTGACATGGTACTAAAGTGTTAAGCTACTTTTGCTGCTGACCGTACCTAATGACACGATCAAGAGAAAAATGAAGATACTTAATTTCACAACGTTGATTTTTCCTTCAATATTTAATTCACAATTTGGGTATCAACGGAAATTACAGAGATACTGTTTCTGCCACTTCCGCGATTATCAAAAGATTGGGAATGTATAATTAAAAATATTTATTAAATTATTTTCGCAAACACAGAAAGAAAAGAAAGTACCTAATATATATTGACTATTTTGGATGCTCCAAGCGTCATGTCAAATTTAACCTCGGTTCCTGATGTTCTGGTACACTTCGTGGGCAGTACCAGCGGCGCCTATGACACCCAGACCTGTTTTCTGTAAAAAAATGAAAAATTATTTAAGGTGACGGGTAGGGTACACTAGCGACGCCAATCGATTTTAATTTCCAGCTACTGAATCGGATCTATTTTAAACAATTTCGGGGTTACAACCTCTCGGCTAACACTTATACTAATTATTAAATAACCATGTACACATGTTGGGTCGCCAAAATAAAGATGCATGCTGTCAAAAACTTACAATAGCTTTTCCAATCTGTTGACTGGAATTTTGGGTTCAGGAGCGGGCGAGGCCTGGCCAGCGCTGAGGAGCAGCGCGAGCACCGCCATTACCATCGCGAACAGAGCCGAGAACTTCATGATTGAGTAAGTGATTGGCTGTGAGCTGCCGGAGTACAAGTTGACACTATCGTATTGTTTTTGTGAATGTTCATTCAACCGAAACGAGTTATATGTAAAGCCCAAGGCGGCTGAAATATTTTCCTCCCAAAATCCTTGGAACAGACAGACTGGATTATCCCAGAGCGCGGCACTTTAACGTCATCATGTCCGATCAACTAGGTATTCCGTGCAACGCACTCGGGTATATCGTAGTAAGTACTTATCTACATGTAATGTGAAGAGGTGAAAGGAGACTTCTAATTTAAAACGGAGTATTGATAAAAGACAAACGTATGCTCCTTCTAGTGTGGCTGATGTCTATGGGCGGAAGCTCCCTATCTCATATATTTTTTTTATTAAATAAAACAATATATCAGGGGAAGGGGGGTTAAAAGGTAAGCAGCGCACTTGTGACACCACTGGTGTTGCAAGCGTCCATGGGCAGCGGTAATCGCTTACCATCAGGTGATCCGTCTACTCGTCTGCCACCTATATCATAAAAAAAAAATTCGATGTTTTTATTCGACTACGGCGAAGCAACAAGGAGGGTTATGATTTTGGGTTGTATGTATGTATCTTTGTATGTTCATCGGTTCCCTTATAACTTCTAAGCTAGTAATCATAATTGGACACACGAGGTGTTCTTGGAAGCGTCTTTTACGGTGCCGTTAGTCAAATGAAAAACCTTTATTTGCACATTTCAAATTAATGTGTAAAAATATTCACAGAACTCCAAAATAAGTTACCAATGTAGGAAACAAGAAAAAAATTCTAGAATTATCCTGCCGTATCGCCGTGGGCTATTCAGTACGTGGAATACCACGTACTGTAGCAAAACAGATAGAGAACTGTAAAAAATTAATCAAAGTGGCATACAACCACACAATACTTTCAGCGTGGATTATTTTCTTGTTTCATAGGTACTTTTGAGTTGTTGGGTTATAGTTTTATCCATATTGCATTTAAAGCATACCTATATAAACTTAATTCCATTGAAGACGCTGATTAAATATCAGGTCTTAGGTGTTTGGTATAGATAAATTCAATAGAAGTATTTGTAATAAATATTTCACAACATCACATACATTGATCTGACTCCGAGATAGGTAACTCAAGCACCTATGTTACGGATATCAGAATCAACAGTGGGATTACAAATACATATATGTATACATATAATACTTATCTTTTGTAAATACATATTTATAATAGATAACGCCCAGATCCATACAAACAGATTTGTTCATGCACACAAATGTTTGTACTGTGCGGGGATCGAACCCGCAACCCTTGGACCAGAGGCAGCGTTCACTACCACTGTTCCAAACGGATCGTCATTTTTGTGAGGTTTGTTAGTGCTTGATTCGACATGAGCTGTCGAAATTTTTAAGTGTGTTATTTACTTAAGAATAAATCGCATAAGATTGCTATAAAATATCAACTATTGATTTAGCAGTCTCATCTTAACTGGTGGTCAAATATTTGTAATAATATTTCCACTGGATATTGTAAATATACCTACAATATTGATGAGACTATCGACAGCTCATGTCGAATCAAGCACTAACAAACCTCACAAAAATGACGATCCGTTTGGAACAGTGGTAGTGAACGCTGCCTCTGGTCCAAGGGTTGCGGGTTCGATCCCCGCACAGTACAAACATTTGTGTGCATGAACAAATCTGTTTGTATGGATCTGGGCGTTATCTATTATAAATATGTATTTACAAAAGATAAGTATTATATGTATACATATATGTATTTGTAATCCCACTGTTGATTCTGATATCCGTAACATAGGTGCTTGAGTTACCTATCTCGGAGTCAGATCAATGTATGTGATGTTGTGAAATATTTATTACAAATACTTCTATTGAATTTATCTATACCAAAACACCTAAGACCTGATATTTAATCAGCGTCTTCAATGGAATTAAGTTTATATAGGTATGCTTTAAATGCAATATGGATAAAACTATAACCCAACAACTCAAAAGTACCTATGAAACAAGAAAATAATCCACGCTGAAAGTATTGTGTGGTTGTATGCCACTTTGATTAATTTTTTACAGTTCTCTATCTGTTTTGCTACAGTACGTGGTATTCCACGTACTGAATAGCCCACGGCGATACGGCAGGATAATTCTAGAATTTTTTTCTTGTTTCCTACATTGGTAACTTATTTTGGAGTTCTGTGAATATTTTTACACATTAATTTGAAATGTGCAAATAAAGGTTTTTCATTTGACTAACGGCACCGTAAAAGACGCTTCCAAGAACACCTCGTGTGTCCAATTATGATTACTAGCTTAGAAGTTATAAGGGAACCGATGAACATACAAAGATACATACATACAACCCAAAATCATAACCCTCCTTGTTGCTTCGCCGTAGTCGAATAAAAACATCGAATATTTTTTTTTATGATATAGGTGGCAGACGAGCAGACGGATCACCTGATGGTAAGCGATTACCGCTGCCCATGGACGCTTGCAACACCAGTGGTGTCACAAGTGCGCTGCTTACCTTTTAACCCCCCTTCCCCTGATATATTGTTTTATTTAATAAAAAAAATATATGAGATAGGGAGCTTCCGCCCATAGACATCAGCCACACTAGAAGGAGCATACGTTTGTCTTTTATCAATACTCCGTTTTAAATTAGAAGTCTCCTTTCACCTCTTCACATTACATGTAGATAAGTACTTACTACGATATACCCGAGTGCGTTGCACGGAATACCTAGTTGATCGGACATGATGACGTTAAAGTGCCGCGCTCTGGGATAATCCAGTCTGTCTGTTCCAAGGATTTTGGGAGGAAAATATTTCAGCCGCCTTGGGCTTTAAATATAACTCGTTTCGGTTGAATGAACATTCACAAAAACAATACGATAGTGTCAACTTGTACTCCGGCAGCTCACAGCCAATCACTTACTCAATCATGAAGTTCTCGGCTCTGTTCGCGATGGTAATGGCGGTGCTCGCGCTGCTCCTCAGCGCTGGCCAGGCCTCGCCCGCTCCTGAACCCAAAATTCCAGTCAAACAGATTGGAAAAGCTATTGTAAGTTTTTGACAGCATGCATCTTTATTTTGGCGACCCAACATGTGTACATGGTTATTTAATAATTAGTATAAGTGTTAGCCGAGAGGTTGTAACCCCGAAATTGTTTAAAATAGATCCGATTCAGTAGCTGGAAATTAAAATCGATTGGCGTCGCTAGTGTACCCTACCCGTCACCTTAAATAATTTTCATTTTTTTACAGAAAACAGGTCTGGGTGTCATAGGCGCCGCTGGTACTGCCCACGAAGTGTACCAGAACATCAGGAACCGAGGTTAAATTTGACATGACGCTTGGAGCATCCAAAATAGTCAATATATATTAGGTACTTTCTTTTCTTTCTGTGTTTGCGAAAATAATTTAATAAATATTTTTAATTATACATTCCCAATCTTTTGATAATCGCGGAAGTGGCAGAAACAGTATCTCTGTAATTTCCGTTGATACCCAAATTATGAATTAAATATTGAAGGAAAAATCAACGTTGTGAAATTAAGTATCTTCATTTTTCTCTTGATCGTGTCATTAGGTACGGTCAGCAGCAAAAGTAGCTTAACACTTTAGTACCATGTCAAAGTAGCATTTTTACGAACCCCTTATAAACTGACTCTAATAGGCAGAACGGTTTCTTTGACATGGTACTAAAGTGTTAAGCTATTTTTGATGCTGACCGTACATTAATGAAAATTATATGCTTAATAGTATAAACTATTAGGGATACAATACAACGGGTCTGTTTCAGCTCTTAATACCGTACAAGCGCTATTTATCTCTGAAAGGTCTCATCATGGGACGGCCGGTACCCTCGCAACAGCCGTCCGAGACATACCGGACGAAGTATTGCCCTGTCGAGCCCCCCTTCTACCTCGCCCCCGTCGATGTCGGAGAGAGAGCGGATCTCTCTTCTTCTCTCGCTCAGCAGCCTCCCTTTGCATTATCACCTCCTCTCAGAAGGAAGCTACCGCATTTCAAGCGCTGTAACTATCGACCATTTTTTCCAAAACGGTTGATAGCGAAAGGTATCCGCCTCATGGGTTCACCCTGGACCAACATTTGTTTATATGTTCATTTCTCAATGTTGTAGATAATAAGATATTTATGTTTATTTATTTGTCAGCCTCCGTTGATTCTGGTACCCCTTAAACCCTACTCTTTAAAGATATTTAAGGCGGCGGGTACCCCTAACTAGCGACACCATTCGATCAATCGATTTAAATTGTTACCTACAAAACCGGATCTATTTTAACAAATTTCGAGCGGCAGTCTCCAAGCAAACATTTAACTA
>JADPWL010002906.1:0-11249 GCA_019059595.1 Marasmia exigua | reverse complement strand
ACGTCATCATGACGAGGCAGTTCAAAAAATCAAGAGATACCAACACAACAACCTCGTCCATCGTATTTTAAATGAACGTGGGTGTTCATTTGGTTAAAAAAAATAATAGATAACACGTTTGAATTGCTTTATGTTTTGTAATTAATTCCAAAATCTAGGCGTCATCTAGACCGGGTTACAAATATCATCTCCTCAGGGGTCATTTGCATAGCCAAGGCACTATTTAGTTTATTACGTAAAAATTATGCTATAGACGTGTGCATACATGATTGTTGTGTTTAGTCTTAATGTATCAACATTGAATACGTATTTTCCTATAGCTGTATCCGTTTCCTGTGCTCGTGCTCACGGAATCGATAGAAAAGATCGATCGAGACGAATTATTAATCAGGCATTAGTCCGGTCATTTCCCCCCCAGTTTGAAGACGGAGTAGTTAGTATCGACCGCTTTTAAATGTCGAAAGTTGCATGCACAAGTTCTGATTTATAGACATCAAACTATTAGCTTTGCAATATTATCACATGTATCGCAGATGAAATGGAGTTTATATAACCCAATGCGGGTATCTGACATTCTAAACATTATTTATGAGCTGTTATCTTTCGACGGGATCCAATGAATAGGGATATCAGACTGGGCTGCCGTGATGAAAGAATTATGTCGGCAGAGATCTATAGTTCGCCGAGAATAACGGTCATCTTTCTTTGAATGCGACCTAAAATGTTGATTTAAGAAGTCCGCAAGATGCAGTTTCAGGTTAGTTCTGGGACTGGCGCAGCTTTCGTTTATATGGTGTTTTGAACGCCGGCTTATGAAGGCACGATTCAATGGGGGACATCCGCATGAATTACTACGGCAATATTCGCTGGAGCCAGGGCCAAGAACCTACGTTATGGATAATGAAAAAACAACGATTATTTTCTGGACAACGATGGTTTTCAAAACTAAGTTTTATCAACAATCGATGCTAACTTTTTCGTCGGAAGATTTTCTTTGTTATTGCCTTTATACACGCATGATATTTATATAGTACCTATCTATTGAGACATACGTGGGTTACGTAGGTACAGAAGACTGAGGGATACGGTGCGGGCACGGCCTCCTCGTGTGGCCCCTCATCGTAGTATTTTTGCTCTCTTTGAAGGCTGCTACCGGATAGGGGGGAGGAGGGTTCCTGGAGTCCCTGGGCAAACGGCGGGTAGTAATATGCGTGACGCTCGCCATAATTGTACCCGACGGCCGACCGACCTTCCTGCACACATGGAGGGTGGGTTAGGGTTTTTTTGCGGGGGGGGGGCGCTTCGTTAAATAACCCACCCCCATACGGACCTAGGCCGGGGCTCGCGCTTGTGATGGAGTCATCTCCAGATGCTCGGTGCCATTTTATTGCCCTGGGTTCTCAGAGTGGACCGCTCCTTCCGGAGCGAGGCGTTTGGTGGGGGGGTGTTCTGTCACCCCCATCCTCCTCGGTGTATCTGCACTGCAGCAGCAGGTGGATTGTTCATTCGGGGAGGCGGAGTTGGCTGGGCCGTGGGAGAGCCCTGGGGTCCTAACGGACCAGTGTCGTGAAAAAGGCCGTGCTGGCGAGCCTCTTCGCCACGGACGGTTCGCCGGTGGTAGCCTGGTGGTAATCCCGTGTTCCGTCCCGACTTAGGGGCGTTAGAATGGGAAAAGCCCCGGTGGTTTTTAGTGGGTATGCCTTGGACGGCATCTGATAGCAGAGGCCCAATTACCAGGGGAGAGCCCCACATACCCGGTCGACTCCCAGCGCGGGTGGGCATAAGGCGGCACGCCCGACCCCCCAAACCGGCCGCGACGTCCGGACTCCTGTCAGTGAGCCGGCAGGATTTCCACCGGGTCAACAAAAAAAAAAAAAAAGGTACAGAAGACTCCTTCTCCCGGAAAACCAAATTCTCCCAGGAAACAAAAAAAAAACAAAAAAAGGCACAGAAGACTCCAAAAGATGCTAAACATAATTACATAAACCTTCCATGTAAGAAACGTAGAAGCAAGAGCTAGTTATTTAGGAACTGGTCGACAATTCTTGGTAATAACGTGTAAAACTCTTTTTGGAGTCAATGGTCGTACCTTAGCCATTACACTTTACTGTTAGCTGTTTAGTAAAACATACTAGGTATGTTGTCTGTCTAATAATGTAGCGTTCTTTCTTTTGAATAGTTGGTTAACAATAAATTATTTTTGGAACAAGCAGATTTATAAATCAAACGATTTATTGCAGATGTTAATAATCGCGTTACAAACAACAATCTCTCACTAAAATGTCTCATCCCTATTTAAACGTGCGCACCAAACCGATGCAACTGGAAATAAAATTGAAACATATTACTGATCAAAGTCAGTTTGGTTGCAGGTGATTGGTCCGCAGACCACTTGAGAAGACAGGCGACCACCAGCATCGTTAGCCAGAGAGAAGCGTTGAAGTGTCGGAACATTTCATCAATTTACATTTTTAAAGCGGTTTATCTCATCATATTCATCATTCTTTATTGCTCTCCAAATTTCAAAAAAGGTCATCATTGTAAAACTCGAATCTAATTAATTTTAAATGTGGGCTTCCTCGTTTTTGGCCATTTTGACCGCCATTTATTAATGCTATACATTGTTTTTGTGGTTTTCCTTCCCGCTTTTTCCATTCGTACCCTTCTTTTTTAGCCAAGTCTATTTGCTTATTTCGTGATATTTGAGATTATTTTTATCAAACCCAACACCAGAGTAGATGGGTGGGGTTCGTCATGTCAGCACATTTAAGTCCCCACTGCTGGGGCACGGGCCTCCCTCAATCACATGAGGGGTAATTGCCCATACTCACCACGCTTGGCAGGACGGCGTTGGCGAGGGTTTTGATATAAATGCAGAGTTTCCTTCTCGGGGTGCGATGATCATGACAGCAGCTTTACCTTAGTCGCCTTTTACGACAACCCTCGGTAAGAGTGAGAGTGGCCTATTAGATACCCCACCAAAGTTGATATACAAGTCATTGGATAAACGATTCCTCGTCAATCCGGAAAACTAATTGTGCTAAATGTTTACTTTGGCAAGCCACTATATAGTTACCTTATGATTCCGGATATTATCGAAAAATAAGAGAAGAAGGAGAAGGTTGGTCAAACGTATATGCTCGTAGGATTGCGTTAGTCAAACAGTCATTTAATTATATATCCTAGTCTCTATATAAAATTAACCTAAACACCTGAATATTTATTCCCTCCCAATGTATATAAATGCCAAACTATTTTAAGTGAATGGCTTTAAGCCTTGATTTATGATATGGTGGAAGCTCTTATAAGTAAATTACAAACATAAATAAATAAAGTATATATATTAAATAATTATGCAATTACAAACAATAACATACACATACACAACTACACACACGCACATCTTACACACTATACACCACATACATTACACACTCAATTTAGGTAAATCGAACACACATACACAACATAAACTTGATTTGGTTTTTGCTGTTTTTCATTAATATCAAATACCTTAAATTATTGTTACCTACATTAATTAACCAATTAAAAGTATAATCACGATTGTAACATGTTGAAACGCTTGCAAATGTGAGGTGGGGCCTAATAACTGCGACACAGTCTCTGACTACTGCACTATTAACGTGTAAAAGTTTTTGGAAAATTGTTATGTTTCAATAAGATTTTTTTATATTTATTATTATTTTTATTCTACTCTGCCGGGGACCACACGCATAGGTGGGTTGATTAGATATTAAATTATTTCACTCGTTGCTCTTTCAGCTTCAGAGGGTTTACACACCAACTACATAATGATGTTATTTTTACATCACGATCTTATCAAAGAGGGAGTTTATCGACAATTAAATATCGATGTCTAGTAAGATGCATCGCTATTTAGAATCGCGGAACCCGCTCATCGCTCGAGTTGCGGCAACTGGAAATAATTGAAACAATTGATCGGTGTTAAACTTTGCTCGTCGAATTTGTTATTGGATCCTTGGCCACGGTCATCGGTTTGCGGAGACAGCGAAATCGTACCTAGAAATATGATTGATTGAGCAGTCAGAACAATCCTAATTACATTGTCTTTAAAGGAGAATAATAAGTAGTCAATATCTGCACTGTTCATGAGTTTGATAAAACTGCAGAAACGATTTAAAACTTTGATAGGCACTTTCTTAAATCTTGCAAGATCTGGAGGCAGGCGAAAGGACGTCAAGCCGCGTCAGCCAGATGGCACCACCTCATACGGAGCCAAGACAAATTTTGGCTCGGCTGAGTTAGAGTAGCTAGCCTTCGAACTTATCATCTGAATTAACTCGTATTTATCGCCACAAAATGGAACAGTTTTTCTTGGTCACTATGAGAATGCAAATGACTATCCAATATCTCGCGAGCATTATTTTGCTCCAGCGCAATGTAAAACAACGGGGTTCCTATTTAGACATTTAGCTTCACTCGACAGTAGAGCGTATTTTTGCTGATATTCATTTAGATCAGTAACCTATTATGCAATGTGTTAAGAGTGCTTGGTGGTCCTCTGCATTCTAAAGCACGGAATTTTAAATATACAAGATAACATAGGACAGTGTATGAACGGTTAATAATTACAGGCGGCCGGCTGTTCTTTAATAGTGGTCACCTGTGACAGATCTCGACGCAATGGAAACATTTAATATTTTAACATGTCCATATTGTTTTTTTATATAAAATAGACATAAAATGAACAGACCCATATTTTATTTTTTCAAAATTCGTCCCATTTTCCTGCATAAAATAATTATTGGAAATTCTTTTTATTCCTACATAGACGTAAGCGCCAAATGACCGTCATCGGACGGCCTGAATACAGCGATATTCCTTCTGCCTTGCTTATCATGTTTTAATAAAAAAAAAGGTACTACTGTCAAGGAAAATAATACTGATGTCAAAAACATTGTCAACGTTCATGTCATACATTCAACGTTGACAAAGTTGTCTTTTTTTTGACAGTTACATGTCATGGGGTTTGGCATTCCGTAAAATTTAAAACTATAATGTGCTAAACAAAGAAATCTTTTAACATTCTGCCGTCCGATCTGACGTCGTCATCTTACGTTTTTTTAGTTTAATTTTTTGTCTCAGTAAATAAGCAATTATAAAAAATGAATAAAATATTAATTCGAGCAGCGGACAAAAACGTCAAACAAAGAATTGGTTTTTTTGTTTCAGAGCTAGTAATTTTGGAAATGTTGTCATTTGGGAAAACTATTCGGTCACTATTGGTTCCCTCTTTTACAAGACCCTGGGAGACATCTTTATGTTTATATATCTGTGTTTTCTTACTAAGGTTTATTAACAATGTGTTGATAGCAACTGGTAATATCACTGATAAATTGAACTGATAAGTATTATTTACAATGTATTACGGACAAACAGGTATGTTGCCCAGCGAAGACAGCCTTCACATGCGTCTGATTGTTATTAATATGATAAATATTAGTTTAATTACAATTTTAATGAAATACTAGCTGACCCGGCGCAAACGTGTTTTGCCATATAAATAAAAGGGTTCGACGTTTAGAAGGGGATGGGAAAATTGGAGGATTGTATGTAATTTTTGTTATGTTGTATCATAAAAAAAGAAGAAATTAAAATTTTGTCTAAAAAAATAAAAATAAAAATTTATGGGGTGGACTACCCCTAACATTAGGGGGATGAAAAATAGATGTGGCCGAGTCTCATAGATACGGATAAGCACAAAAAAAATTCATCAAAATCGGTCAAGCCGTTTCGGAGAGTAGGCAAACCGCAAACTGGGACACGAGGAATTTTATATATTAGATGTTTCTTTGTTTGCAAATAAGATGTAGGTTCTACACAGTCAACGGAAATTTATTTTTACAGTTTCTTTGAGATCGATACCCAATGACAACAAAATATGCAAAACAAGAAGCACATTACCCTACGTGTGTAGAGACTGCCGAAACGCTGAAACGAGGTGAAGATGATGACTAAAGAGTCATCGTGTGGAAGAACAATTAATGTTCAGTGTTGCATACACTGTTAACAATCTCTATTTCCCAAAGTAATATAACTTGCACAATCGTTTATTCAGATATCCAGAGTAAAAGTAATTCTGATAGTTTAATAGTCGTGCATTGGCCAACTTTTTCAATTAAAACGATTTATAACATTGATGACCGGAGTGGCGCAATGGTTAGTGACCTGCCTCGTCTAAGCCAAAGGTCGTGGTTCGATCCCCACCCTGGACAACATTCGTGCGATGAAAAACTTGTGTTTGGTCGCGTGTTCTGGGTGTAAATATGTATTTAAGTAATATTTCGTGTTCCTCTGTTGTCTGATATCGGTAAAAAAGTTGCTTAAATACTTAGTACGGAATCAAGGTCAACCGTATGAGATCGTTGTTGAGAATTATACATTCGTTAGCTTACTTAATATTTGTATTAAACATTTAGATTATCCGGGTTTTCGAGATAGCATTCAAATTGGAATAAATTGGCCTCAATCATTGTCAAACCGTGTGAAATGTCCGAATATAAGATCGGCTGCAATTTTCGTCAATTGTTTTTTAAAATTTAGGCTGTTGCCTTCATAATTATGTAGCGTTCATAGACCGTCAAACACACTCGCAACACTTTAGAAGTGATTTCGAATAATCCTGTACATGTACAAATGCACCTGTGAGGAACATTCTACATAGTGACGTCAAATGTGACGAAGAAATCTGTCGTCGCTAGCTGGGATTTTCCCAACAAGTTTGGCTTGAGATCCGTCGCTCGTATTTCATTTCCGGAACTCAGTTTAGGTAGAAATACCGCTACCGCGGTAAAATAATGTCAAATATTTCGCTTCGACGGGAGGTTCCTCATTACCTATAGATTCGTTAAAATATATTACAAGTGACAACGGTCGCCGTGTGACCTTTAGCCCAGACACACGAGGAGGAATACTAACGCACGAGAAGCACGCGCGGGCCACGCGGTTAGGAAATAGATACGGCGAAGGCGTGTGGAACCTCACGGAGTGCCGTGATGGAAGAGAGTGTAGACCCAGCTAAGGGGTGATGGGAGATACGCACACATGTTTTTATCTAATAAAATAGGGCAAGACCACGCGTGACAAGCCTCGTCGGGACGTCAATAAGTTTAATAAAAAAATACATAGGCCAGTGGAAGAATCGTAAGCAGATATTGACACAGATCGAATAACATACTATCATTTCGAGTCGGATAAGATTGCCAACTAATTTCTGTTTTCAAGAGCATGGTTGTACTTATCAGAAAGCAGTTAAAGCTGAGATGTAATATAAACCAATTTTAATAGAAATGACGTGATGTAATTTCCTAGTATAAAGGAGAATAATGAACGTCACCTACGTTATGAGGAAGAAGTTGAAACAAAACACATGAAAAAATCATCAAAACAAATAGCAGGCTTTTAATACTATATAATTAAAATGTTTTGGTAAGTTTAATTCATGAGTAAAGTACAGTCAGCTTCAAAAAATATCTCAGCGTCCAAACCTACCATAAAATATCTGAGGTATGTGACAAAAGTTACTCTTAGCACAATACTATTAATAAGGGGTGAACTTTTCTTCTTTTGTCATTTGTTCTCAAACAACAAATGACAATGCACCTTGGCGTTACACTAACTTACGTTGTGCTGTGGTCAAAATGCTTTACTCAGATATTTTGCTAGGTTTTGAACGCTAAAATATTCTTAAAAGCAGAACAGTTGTACACGAGTTTTGAAAATTTATAAATAAATAGAAATAATAATAATAAAAAATATTTTACAACAAATCAAACATAACATTGATCTGGACTCGAGTAGGTAGCTCAAGCACCTGTGTTACGGATATCAGAATCAACGTGGGAGTACAAATATATAAATATAATACTTTTCTTTGTAAATACATATTATAATACATAAGCAAACACCCAGGACCAATACAAACAAACATGTTCATGCACACAAATGTTGGTACTGTGCGGGGATCGAACCCGCAACCCTTGTATCAGAGGCAGCGTGCACTACCACTGTTCCAATCGGGTCATCAAATGCTCAGATATTTTTGCTAGTTTTGAACGCTAAAATATTTTTAAAGCAGTGCAGTTGTACACGAGTTTTGAAATTTATAAATAAAAAACAATATTGAATTATATGGAATTTTCTTTTTAAGCATTGAGTTATAATAAAGACCATACAACCTGTGCGGATAAAGAATGGATCAGAAAATGGCAGCGCATCTATTAATCACGCTCGCACACTATTGCGTCTATACTCGCACCCCACGAGGCGCGAGTATAGACCGCAAAAAATATTTCTTAGTCTGTCGCTTGAGACTGCGGGCCGGTGGATGGCGATATGTTACATTGTATGTACATTACTTATCGAATAGTTTGCCTTACAAAATGAACCTAGAAGATTCAACGAACCGTGAAGTTCTTGTGCACTAACTACATATTGATCAGGATTTGCGTAGGAGCTAGACCTGGTAAAACGTATCTTTCAAAAGATTTGAAACTTTGCATCGCGATCAGTGAAATGATGGCGAACAGAGAAACGCTTCATTTGTCATACATTCAACTCTCAGATAGATCCGTGATAATTCGAATTGGTTACAAATGAATAATCGACACCTGCTTGCCATTTAATATTACCTATCTCTTTTCCCCGCGTTTAATACATGGAAGACGGTGTACTATTCACTCGGACAGGTTACTCTACGCTCCGAATTTGGACCATTCCGCTCATTCGGATATTCAGCTCATTTGATCGTTTCGGCTCACTCGGAATCATTCGGCTCACTCGGATAATGGACAACATTTCATATTTTTAAAAACATGTCCATATTGTTTTTTTAATGAAAATAGACATAAAATGAACAGACCCTATTTTTCTTTTTTCAAAATTTGTCCATTCTAGCATCTAAAATAATTATTGAAATTCTTTTTATTCTAAAATTAGACGTAAGCGCCAAATGACGTCATCGGACGGCTGAATACAGCGATTATTCCTTGCTATCATTGTTTAATATAAAAAAAAAGGTATACTGTCAAAGGTTTTTTAAAATAATACTAGTGTCAACATGTCAACGTCATTATACATTCAACGTTGACAAGTTGTCTTTCTGTTGACAGTTACAGTCATGGGTTTGGCATTTCGTTGTAAATTAAAGTTTAAAACTATAATGTACGAAGCAAGAAATATTTTACATTCTCCGTCCGATGACGTCATCTTACGTTTTTTAGTTTTTAATTTTTTTCTCAGTAAATAAGCAATATAAAAAAAATGAATAAATTATATATTCGAGCAGCCCCGGAAAAGTAAAAAAGAATTGGTGATTTTTTTTTGTTTCAGAGCTTAGCAATTTTGAAATGTTGTCCATTCAGTCAATTTGGCCTATTCGGACTCGAGATCAATTTGAGTCGAATGATACATCGGAGCGGAACATTAAGAAATTCGAACAATGTATCATTTGCTTGAGTCGGCCCACTGAGTCGTTTCAGCAAAAGAGTTACACAGTCTAGTGAGGAGCTAAATGAATGTTAGATAAGCGTAGTAACTCCACATACTTATTTATCAAATTGATACTGAAAGCTGATAACATCATCAGAATGTGGCTTTCTCAAATGTGAAAAATAAGATCAAGCTCTCGGCTATTCGCATCCATCAGAGGGCCTAATTTAAGGCACACGTTAAGACCGAATCGAGTTTCCGTCTCTTTCCCACGCGCTGTGTGTCTCGTTTGTTTGGAAGCGACAAGTATATTCTCGGTCGTTAACAGGACGGCTTTAAAGTAAGCAGCCAGGCTTCTTTCTTATCTCAACGATAGAAACACTTGGATTAATAGCGCCGAGGGAACAGCAGATGATGATGATTTCAAACAGGGAAAAGCCACTTTCGGAATGAATTGGGGCGGCTCGACGGAGTGATACCACAGGACTCACAGAAAAATGCCGTTGAAGCAGCACTGCTTTTTCGCTGCACAGTGAGTGAGGGTAGGAGTCCCATACGGGGCAACCCCACTTGGTTTTAAAGGTTGGCAGCACTACTTGTAGTCACAAGTCATTGTTGTAATGGACACCCGCGACACGAGTGGAGTCCCAATGGTGCGCGGGGTGTACCATGGGCGGCGGCAATCGCTTACATCAGTGATCCGTTGCTCGGTTGCCACTGATCAAAAAAAAAAAAGATGAAACCTGCACGTTTTGCACAGATTTTCCAACCAGCCATTGACCTATAATGTCTAAGATGATCATTTAAACGGGTTTACCATGATTAGTGGTCTGGAGCAAGTCAGGGATATTACAATGATATTGAGACGGTGCCCTTTTTTTCCAGGGAAAACCAATCATGGCCGTCACTGCCTACATGTAGGGGACAATGTGGCGTGTGGGACTCAAACCTAACTAAAAAACCCCTGGGGTGTCCATTCTCCGCGCATTCGCCGATCGGAATCCCCAACAGCCGGGACTGGACCGTACCGCTAATCGCGCTCGCGCTTCACCCCTATTGGCGCAATACAAGCCTTCAACGATGTACCAGATACCCAGAAATGTCGTCCCCTCGGAGTCGTATGTGAGCAAGCCACTCCCCAGCAGTGGATACGCCTCACGTACTCGATAAGCCCGTTAGTCGTTCTCTTACGGACAGGCCCGGGGAAACCTTGCATTATTCGTAAACGTCCCTAGCACAGGGCGAATAAGCGTAATCATTATTCAAGATAGCCCTAGCTCGAAGCGACTGATTCAGACGCTGAACGCTCCGACATCAACGTTGGAATGATGATGATAATTAGAGACACTGGCTTTATTCACCTGTAGTAGTCTTCAATTCAATGTTTTAAAGCGAATTCAATATCATCACATCGGACCGGATCAACACCAGCCAAAACCGATCGGCCTGACGCAAACGACTCGGCCCATGATGAGACGGTGCATGGCTTACAACTGCCACAGGCCGCTATAGGGCTTCCAATCTGGTCGGGCCGGAATAATTCAATTCAGCGAGGCGAAAATACCGGTTATATTGACGTAACCGATTAATGATAACTTTTGATTGACTAGAAAGACGATATGCGCAAGGCCTAAAAGGAATTTATTATGAGAAATTTAATAAATTCGAAGTAATAATTTATATTTATTCATCACATCATAATCAGGCCATTAAGACCCCACTGCTGGGGCAGGCCTCACTCAATCACAGGAGGGGCAATTGCAATAATCACCACGCTT
>JADPWL010002905.1:0-21164 GCA_019059595.1 Marasmia exigua | reverse complement strand
CCGACCTCTCGATCCAGCTCCGCCTTATCAGACCTCTAGCTTGATATTCTTCACAAAGGCTTTTGATAAATAACACAGCCGCCCACTAAAAGGGATTGCTCGCTCCCACGGGCCTCGGTAAGACGGATCAAGGCCGCCTGACCAAAGTCAAAGTCAAATACCGTTTATTCAAATTGGGATGGGATGGGCTTATGAAAGTCTAATGATGTTTCCACCTGTTCGGGGAACTTTGGCGTCTTACATCTAAGAGAAAGACCGGGTCAAATGAGACCCGGATGGGGTAATTTGTCTTGTTTAATCACTAGACCGTATGTTCCTACTCGGGGCATAATTGACTGGTGTCTTGGAGTTTCACTTTAGAACATTAAATTACCGTCTTATTTGACTGACCCAATGACTGCCCCGATTGCCGCTCTGGGAAAACCTTTGTGTGTGTTTTTTATGTGATAGGTGGCAGACGAGCAGACAGATCATCTGATGGTAAGCGATTGCCACCGCGACACCATTGGAGTCACAAGTGCGCTGCCAACCTATAAAATTTCCCCTTTCCCCCGGATTGGGCCTCTGGTACCCTCACTCACGCAGCGAAACACAGCATAGTGCTGCTTCTCGCCGGTTTTCTGTTTGGCCGTGGTATCTCTCCGGTTAGAGGCCCATTCTTGGTGAAGCGTGGCTCTTCCACGGTTAAAAACGTTGTTGCTGGGCAATTTCTTGCCATAAAGCGATCCGATCGTCTGCCCCCTATCGAATTAAAATAAATAGACTCAGGCCCTTAACCTAAAAGGAAGAGAAAACTTTACTACAGCATTCGGTGACTCTCATGTAGATTTAGATCCGTAAAGGCAATGCTATTTCGCGTAAAGGCCACGAGCCGGCGAGCGAAACGGCCCAGCCTAATAGCCGGTCGTAGTGATCGGTAATTCGATGTCTTATTTATGTTGCGGCGAATTTATTACATCGTGAATGTTGACCGTTACAGAGTAGGAGTTGTGGGCAATACGATAGGCGTGGTGTGGAAGTAAAGTACCTTTTACTTATTCAGTCTTTAAACAACATTTTCTTTAAGATGTTGTCTTAGATTAAATCAAAATTTGATTAAATTTAAGGATTTTTTGTATATATCGGACGGTAGCAGAGTTAGAGTTGTGGACGATATGATAGGCGTGGCGTGGTAGTAAAGTACCTATTACTTATTCAGCCTTTAAACAACATTTTTTTAAGATATTTTCTTAGATTAAATCAAAATTTGATTAAATTTATGGTTGTTTCGTATATTTCGGACGGTAACAGAGTTAGAGTTGTGGACGATATGATAGGCGTGGCGTGGAAGTAGAGTACCTATTACTTATTCAGTCTTTAAACAACTTTTTTTTAAGATATTTCCTTAGATAAAATCAAAATTTGATTAAATTTATGGTTGTTTCGTATATTTCGGACGGTAACAGAGTTAGAGTCGTGGGCGATATGATAGGCGTGGCATGGAAGTAAAGTACCTATTACTTATTCAGTCTTTAAACAACATTTTTTAAGGTGTTTTCTTAGATAAAATCAAAATTTGATTTTATTTAAGGTTGTTTCGAATATTTTGGACTGTAACAGAGATAGAGTCGTGGGCGATATGATAGGCGTGGCGTGGTAGTTAAGTACCTATTACTAATTCAGTCTTTAAAAGAAAGAAATCTATGACATGTTTTGTTAGAATAAATCAAAATTTGATTTAATTTAAGGTTTTTTTGTATATTTTGGACCGTAACAGAATTAGAATTGTGGGCGATACGATAGGCGTGGCGTGGAAGTAAAGTACCTGTTACTTATTCAGTCTTTAAAAGAAAGAAATCTATGAGATGTTTTCGTAGATAAGATCAAAATTTGATTTATTTTAAGGTTATTTCGTATATTTCGAACCGTAACAGAATTAGAGTTGTGGGCGATACGATAGGCGTGGCGTGGATGTAAAGTACCTGTTACTTATTCAGTCTTTAAAAGAAAGAAATCTATGAGATCTTTTCGTAGATAAGATCAAAATTTGATTTAATTAAGGTTATTTTGTATATTTCGGACTGTAACAGAGTTAGAGTTGTGGGCGATACGACAAACGTGGCGTGGAAGTAAAGTACCTATTACTTATTCAATGTTTTGACAGCATTTTCTATGTGATGTTTTGTATAATGTAATGTAATAGTGGCGATCAGAAACGAGCTGTAGAAATAATAAAACTGAGTAGAGGACATGTTAGGACACTCACTCGAACCCTCACGGGGCACTGCAAATTAAATAAGCACTTACACAACATGGGCCTTTCAGATACCAAAATCTGCAGGCTCTTTCGCGAGGACGAGGAAACGATTATCCACATCCTCGGCGAGTGCATAGCGCTGCACCGCTGCAGAAGCCGGCACCTAGGAGCACACCTGATCTCGGCAGACGAGATCAAAAGCTCCCCTATCAGCTCCATTCTTGGGTTTATCCTGGAACTGGAGCTACATGAGGTGCTGTACTGCCACAATAGATCATCTACTACTGGTCGCAGTGGCTATGAGACGCAGGCTCACCCCATTTCTATTAAATAATAATAAATAATATAATAGTGGCTGGTATATTCTTTTTGTTGGAATTTGTTAAAACCCACCAATAGAAATGAAAATTACCAACATCTGACTACACAGGAAAAAGTTATGCTTTATGTCATATTATTAGAGATGCGCCGAATATTCGGTTCGTATTCGGTATTCGGCATAATTTCCACTATTCATATTTGCCGAACTATTCGGTATTATGGCCGAATATTCTGTTTTGACTGGCTAGATCGAATAGATCTAAAAGACAAAAGTTATCTTGTATGATTTATGTTTTATATGTAGAACTTAAAGAAACAAATGAATAAAGGTTATAAAATGCAGCAAATAGACTTCAAATCAACTTTTATTTTGAATCCTATGGTCAGCATATTTATTTCTTGAGGTGACGGGTAGGGCGCACACTAGCGTCGCCAATCTTCGTTTTTTTCGTCGGCTATCCACTCAAACCGCCGCAGAACTGACAGCCGTTGGAGCCGTAAAGTCCTTGAGTGGAGACCGCGACTCGGTAAGCGTAGTGTTTGACGCCCTGCGACAAGATAGGATGATGACATTCGAAGGCTGGTTGGTGGGGGCTGGATGGGAGACCTATGTCCAGCAGTGGACGAGTGTGGGTTGCTGATGATGATCCACTCAAATGAATCTACGTGATTTAATCGAAATAAACTTTAAACTTTTTTTAATTTTAATACCATTTTAAAGCTATTACCGGATATTGTAGACCTATGTCAACACATTGCAACAATCAACAACAGATAAAATATTAAAGTGCAAAACTGCAGTTCATTTTTCAAAAAGGCAGTGTACCTACCTACGGTATTTCTCGCATCAGGCTACGTTTTCATAGCAATGGTATCCAACAATTCTAATTTTAGAACTGCCTTATGTATTTTCTTTTTCCTTTAAATTGTAAGTATTAATTCCTCCTCCGGGCCGTCCGAGTGAATGAGTAGACAAATTTTCCACATAAGTTAACTTTTTTTTCTCATCATCATCATCATCAGCCCATTTAAGTCCCCACTGCTGGGGCACGGGCCTCCCTCAATCACATGAGGGGTAATTGCCATACTCACCACGCTTGGCAAACGGGTTGGCGAGGGTTTTGATATAAATGCAGAGTTTTCCTTCTCTGGGTGCTGATGATCATGCTAGCAGCTTTACCCTAGTCGCCTTTTACGACACCTCGGTAAGAGTGAGGGTGGCCTATTCTACTCTGCCGGGACCACACGGCTGTGGTTTTTTTTCTCGCGAGGGAAGAAATAATGACTTATTATGTAATAATAGATTATGTATGAATTTGGGTTGATTTTTTAATGTGTTAGAAATAAACGAATATGTATTTGTAAAAGTCAGCCTGTCCTGACTGTAGCAGATTTGCAGATTTGTTCCTCTTACAAGTGTAACATAAATAAACGTATAATAATAATAAACTCATATTTAATTTAGTTTCTTCTAAATGATGGTCTTTAACATATTTAAATGAGATGTGATGTTAGTATATAATATAGTATAGCTTCGCATGCCGTGGTAACCTATAATTTAGTCACCTCTAAGAATTTAGCTACCTACTGCGTTAGTCTCAAGGTGACGGGTAGAGCACACAAGCGACGCCAATCGATTTTAATTTTTAACTACTAAACCGGACTTATTTTAAACAATTTCAGGGTTACAACCTCTCGGCAAACACTTATTCTATTTATTAAATAACCATGCACAAATGTTGGGTCCGTTTTTGTACGCGAAAAATTGATTCACGCCAAAAGTGGCCGCTTATGGCGGTAATTCACAATTCGAGTACAAAAGCGGACCCAAAAGTTAAGTATAAGTATTTAATAAATAGTATAAGTATTTGCCGAGATGTTTTAATCAAGAAATTGTTTAAAATAGATCCGGTTTAGTAGCTACAAATTAAAATTGATTGGCGTCGCTAGTTGACCCTACCCGTCACCTTAAGAATGTTGTATAATATGCCTTGTTTTTTTTTCTTTATTTAAGGAGCTTTGTCAATATTTGACTATGTCGCTCCGTTAAAAACATACATTACATTTAAAATACATTATATAAGGAATATAACTTAAATATGCAGCTATTACTAAAATGTAGGTACATTGCCAAGTATTAATAAACGGAAATTAACTATTGTTATTAGCCCACCTGTACAATAACCTGTACAGCGCTCGAGCTTCCTCCGACCATGGGGCTGGCCAGAGCGCTGTTACATTTACCAAATATGCCTTGTTGGTTGTCCAAATAAATAAATAAATTCAAAAGCAAGATTTCAGCAGAACTGAGCAAATATCCATTCTATTGGCATGCCATTTTCTCCTCTCTTTATTGCGGCGCACTGCCATTAACTTAGCCGCTCACTGCCACAGATTAGAAAACTTACGATTCCACTTGGATCGTTTGAAGATAAAAACAATAAAATATCCAACTTAAGGGCACGGGTAGGGCACACTAGCGACGCGAATCGATTTTAATTTTTAGCTACTAAACCGGATCTATTTTAATCAATTTCGGCGTTAGAACCTCACGGCAAATACTATTTACAAACACTTATACTATTTATTAAATAACCATGCAAAAATGCAAATACCATTAGAAAGCCATTTTAAAATCGTAACGAATAAGTGAATCTGTGTGAAGATCAAGCAACGGGTTGCAAAATTACAAGTGATTATATCTTAAAATTATAACGGCTTGAAGTGAACGTAAACAAGCGGCCAAGCTGGACTTTGCCCTGTCGCAAGGCGCGAGCAACCGTCGTCACTTACCGCTCCGTTACCTGCTACCGCTGATTCATCGCAAGCGCGCCTTACGTTCGTACGTACCTACAACAGCTACAACGACGAGTGTTTACTATCGCTACGCGCGGAATCATATTAACTATGCCGAAATCGTGTACGGCGTGCGGTAATGTCATCCATAATTTGGAGTATATGGAATGCGGGAAATGTAAGAAGCTGTATGACCTGCTTTGCCTCACAATAAACAAAGAAACATGGAAAAAATTTACACAGAAACAGAGAGATAAGTGGACCTGCCCTTCGTGTACAAGTTCTTTACCAAAAGGAGACAATACGCTCACCCCGGTTCGCACTGCTGTTACGGGCCTGTCCGGCCTTTCTGGGGATCACGTTGATGAAAGTCACAATGTCAACACATTTTCTAGAGGGTCAAAAGGCACTAACAAGATAACAAATCCATCTCCGGACAACTCCACAAATTTGACCGAAATATTATCTGAAATCAAAAAGCTAAGAGAAGAGGTAAGTGGAATACCTGCCCTGCGAAGAGAAATCAACGATTTAAGTACTCAAGTTTTGTCAATCACAACTACGTTGAATGAAACCTTATTTGATTACAAAAGGAAGCTCGATGATGCCAACCGTGAGATATCAAACCTCAAATGTTTTTCATCGCAATGTCAAAAAGAACTGGAAATGCAAGAGCAAAACGCAATTTCTGATGAACTTGAAATCGCCGGAATCCCCGAAGAGGACAACGAGTCTCTAATAAAATAGTAAACACTATAACTAAGCAACTGGTGGTTGGACTTGGGGAAACCGACATAAACCGCGTATTCAGGGCAGGACCAAAACCGTTACCAACATCTGATCCTGCGAGGAGACCCCGTCCTAATAGTGGTCAAATTGGTGCGCCGTTTGAAAAAAGAGGAAATCATTCAGTCCTACAAAAAAAAATCGGAAACTTACCACGAGGGAATAGTAGCTGGCCCACTGAAAGAAATCTATATTAACGAGCGTCTAACCAGAAAGAACAGGCAATTATTTCGGGATGCCAGACTACGTGCAAAGCAGTATAATTTCAAGTACTGCTGGACTCGAAATGGTTATATTTTTGTTCGACAGGCCGACAACAAGCCTGCAGTGCGGATTAGCTATCATGAAGAACTTGACGATAAAGTTGGACCAGGAGATGCGACCCGCATGCCCCGCATATAACTGTCTAAGCAACATATCCTTATTTCTCACTAGTGTATTAGTATGGCATATTAATATGTTAGTCTCTCTATGCAGCGTCACACAAAACTCATCAACAAAAATCTTAACACTCAACAACTACATACATCACCCAATCTTATCACAGCATCACACACTGACAGTCACCACACAATCAACTATAAAGCATATCATATTTCATTTCAGGACGTCAAGTGCAGATTTTCCCCAACTAAAATTTAAATATAAATTAAAATGGAGTCGTTATTAGATATAGACAATACTTTACTTACTAAATGTCTGACACTTGACAGTCCTGAAACTTGTTCTCCATATTTAACACCCAAGTTAAACTTCAAGGTCCTTACTCTTAATATCAGAAGTATTCAACGAAATTTTGACGAATTTTTGGTTACTCTGAGGAGGCTTAGGGTAGAATTTAATATTTTGATTCTGACTGAATGTTGGCTGCACGAGAACACAAACATACCACAGATCCCAGGCTATTGCGCATACCGCTCCAGACACACAATTAACAAGAGTAGTGGAATAACTGCGTACGTCAAGGATAAATGGAACCCCTTAGTCGAGGAACCACTCTGTGATGAATGCAATTTTCTGGCTATTACAATAGAGGACATATTAGTATTGGGAGTGTATCGCTCCCCTTCTTTCGGTAACATAGATAAATTTTTGAATTCCTTAAATAATATTTTAGTCCAACATAAAACCAAGAAAACCATAGTCATTATGGGCGACACAAATCTAGACATACTAAGCGATAGCCCTAGCGAGAAACTAACCGATTACACGTGTCTTATGGCTGAACACCAGCTGATCGCTGTAATATCTGGACCTACGCGTAATACTGCTTGCTTAGACCACATTTACATTAAAAACCCCACTGGTGACGCAATTGGACTTGTATGCAGCAGTAACATCACCGATCACGACATCTGTATCGCCGGTCTCGCAACAAGCTCTAGGACTAAACGCCCCCCCAAACGCTTTAGACAAAGTGTTGACCTACAGGGACTTGTGTCTGACTTGTCTACGGTGGATTAGGCTCTCGTACTCGAGAGTGAAGACGTAAAAATGGCTACCGAAAGTTTCTCTAATACATTGGACGCTGCATTAGTAGAATAACACTAAACTAGTAACCATCAGGCGATCCCTACGCCAACATTAAACCATGGATTACCCCGGGGCTGATGCGATGCCAAAAGTGCGTGATAAACTACATTTAAAAGCGAAAAAAAAAATCCATCCGACTACATAATTCAAGTAAGCTACAAACGATATCGAAATTTCCTCACTGAACTTTTACATAGGATCAAAACCAAATTTCATAACGAACAGATCATTAGCAATCAAAATAACCCAAAACAACTATGGGACAAATATTAAAGATAGTTGCAATATCACTAGACACAACAATAATTCAATTGAGTTAACCAAGACCAAAACAGATCCCATTGAAGCACTTAACATTTCAAATGCTTTCTTTACGTCCGTTGGCAAAAATCTATCAGACAAAATTATCAAAAGGCTCTCTGTGACTGAAAGAGAACTCGCTTTAAAAGTCAAACTTCCTGATTCGCCTTTAGAATCTTTTTTCATGTATCCGACCGACGTGCATGAACTAGACTCACTAATTCGGAAACTGAAGGATGGGAGTGCACCAGGTGCTGATAGGTATACTCCAAAGGTAATCAAACAAATACGTCACACTATAGTTGAGCCACTGGTGCACATATTCAATCTCAGTTTGCGTACAGGTGTATTTCCCGATAGATGGAAACAAGCTGTAGTCTCTCCAATCCACAAGGACTGCAACAATAGGTGCCCGTCAAACTATAGACCCATATCTCTGCTTAATATATTCTCTAAACTTCTCGAAAAAATCGTAAATAAACGATTAGTAAACTACTTGGACAAAAATAAAGTCATTTCTAAATCTCAATTCGGATTTAGAAGGGGAGTCTCCACAGAGAATGCCAGCTCCCTGCTTGTAAACACGATTGCTACTTCCTTGGACCAAAATCTATGTTGTATCGGTGTATTCCTGGACCTATCGAAGGCATTCGATACTGTGTCATCGTCGATTCTGCTTAGAAAGATGGAATGTTTAGGTATCAGAGGCACACCACATAACTGGTTCAACAGCTACCTCACCAACAGACGACAATCAGTCAGAGTAGGTAACTATACTAGTGACGCGTTATTTGTTGACTTTGGGGTTCCTCAAGGCAGTATTCTTGGACCCACTCTTTTTACAATTTATGTCAATGATCTTCTTAACATGCACATAAGCGGCGCGAAAATAATATGTTACGCTGATGACACGGTAGTTTTGTTTCGGGACAAATCTTGGGGGAACACTTTTAGAAGTGCAGAACATGGTATGTCCCTCATAGCTAACTGGCTTGACCAGAATCTGTTAACCCTTAACGCATCGAAGACAAGGTATTTGGCATTTCACAAAACTAGAGCGAGCTCGCCTACGTTTCCAACGTCTCTAATTATTCACAAATGTACACCCAGAAATACGACATTAACATCTCCAAATTGTAAATGTGAACAAATAGAAAGAACGAATGTGATTAAATACCTGGGAATACAGATAGACGAAAACCTATCATTTAAAAAACATATTTCGTACGTTTCAGCCCGTCTTAGGAAACTCTTATACATTTTAAAGACTCTCCGACGATCAGCCCCTCGCGACGTTCTTTTCTTGATATACACATCACTATGCCAAGCTATCTTGATATATTGCGTGGGTGTCTGGGGCGGAGCAATCAAAACCAGCTTCATCGAAATAGAAAGAGCTCAGCGCGCTGTTCTGAAAGTCATGCTCAACAAACCCTATCGATTTCCTACAGACTCTCTATACGAAGAAGCGAAAGTTCTCCGAGTTCGCCAATTATATATTTGGCGGGTAACATGTGCCCAACACAAAATAACTATTAACTCTCCAAATTATGATGCCTTACTAAATTGTCGAATTTTTAAAGTTCCTGTACCTTCAGTCCGCTCAACATTCGCCAAACGGCTACCCATGTACTCGCACCCATCTGTATACAACAGAGTGAATAGGAGTTGCCCTATTAAGAAACTTAACCTTAACCAAGCTAAACAAGCAGTTAAATCTTGGCTCATGGACCTAACATACGCGGACACTGAACAGATTCTTCTTACCAAGGACTAATGATATGCTGAACCACAATTTTCCCCATAGCACACACACACACACGCACACGTACACGCACACGCACACGCACACGCGCACGCGCACACACATATAACCCACTCACTCAATCATGTACCCCAATGCTGCTTATATTATTGTAACTAGTTTTTTTTTAATTATTTTTCCTCTCATTCCTTTTAGCCGAACCGGAGCAAATTAATCATAAGCACAACTTATTATTTATATTCACTCATAGTTATTGCGATACAGGTCTGCGAGCCTAGTGCAATAACTAATGTAACTCGATAATTGTAAGTGCTTACATGAAATAAACATTTTGAATTTTTTTTTGAAATGTTGGGTCCAACGTATACGCGAAAAATTGATTCACGTTAAAAAGGGCCACATTTGGTGTGAATCAATTTTTCGCGTCTAAAAACGGACCCAACATTTGTGCATGGTTATTTAATAAACAGTATAAGTGTTTGTAGAGAGGTTGTTATCCCGAAATTATTAAAAATAGATCCGGTTTAATAGCTAAAAATTAAAATCGATTGGCGTCGCTAGTGTGCCCTACCCGTCACCTTAAATGTAATAAAGACCCTGCAAGAGAAAAAAAATTGAAACGGATTAGTTATTCAGTTACCTATGATTTCTAAGGATTTTATAATATTCATAAACGTTCAATAAACCTTTGTGAACTTAGTATTACATTATTCAGTCAAGTACGCAGGATATATTATAGTGATCAAGTGTATGCGCAAACACAAGTGCACTCTCTATTCCCTTACCCTAATATTCCAATGGGACCCTACTGTGACACGACTGGAGAGGGATCGGACGCAGGACCAACAGCTTAACTTGCTTTCCAAAGCATTCGGGTACAAGACTGCCAACTTCCAGACTCCGGGCTTCCACTAAGAATTTCTTACTGAAAACTTAGCTACAATTTTTGGGGCTGAACCGGGGATTGAACCCGGGACATCTTTCGGTAAAACGGTGTTATAGAGCAGTTTTGACGTTTGAAACAAAAAATGTTTTTAGTCTGCGTTTCGTTATAATAACAATGGGACAATAAAATGACATAATATATTCGTACTGATATAAGTAGTAATCTCAAGGTGACCCGATTGGAATAGTGGTAGTGAACGCTGCCTTTGGTCCAAGGGTTGCGGGTTCGATTCCCGCACAGTATAAACATTTGTGTGAATGAAACATGTTTGTTTGTATTGGCCTGGGTATTTTCTATGTAAATATTTTTTCATAACATCACATACATTGATCTGACTCCGAGATAGGAAGCTCAAGCACCTGTGATACGGATATCAGAATCAACAGTGGGATTACAAATATATACATATAATTTTTTTTTTGTACATACATACTTATAATACATAGAAACACCCAGACCAATACAAACAGACATGTTCATGCACACAAATGTTTATATTGTGCGGGGATCGAACCCGCAACCCTTGGACCAAAGGCAGCGTTCACTACCACTGTTCCAAACGGGTCGTCAAGTCAATGTATTATAAGTATGTATTTACAAAATAAAAGTATTATAATGTATATATTTGTAATCCCACTGTTGATTCTGATTTCCGTAACACAGGTGCTTGAGCTACCTATCTCGGGGTCAGATCAATGAATGTGATGTTGTGAAATATTTATTATTAATTTAATTTGGATCAATTTACTGTGTAAGTATTTTTATTTCGTAATGAGCTTATTAGTGACTGCCTCGATGGCGTAGTGGTTAGTGGGTCGCACTAAAAAGCGACGGCTGTGAAAGAGGTCCCGGGTTCGATCCCCGGTCGGGCTAAAAATGTGTACCTAAGTTTGTCAGCCCGGAGTCTGGAAATAGGCGGTCTTGTACCCCCGTGCCTGGGACTGCACGTTAAGCCGTTGGTCCGCTTAATCCCTGTCCGGTCGTGTCACGCTGGTGTCCCATTGGAATATGAGGGTGAATAACGAGTGCACTTGTGTTTGCGCACACACTTGAGCACTATAATATATCCTGCGTACGTGACTGATCATTGAGATTGGCCGCCGTGGCCGTAGTTTGGAGGATATATTTTTTTTATTAGTGAATAAATTATGCAGGTAAGTAACTTTTAAAATGTGCATGCCCTTGCTGGGCCTAAAATAGTGGAAGTCTTTTACCTTCTCATCTGTACGTGTACCACCTAAAATACTATGTGTGTATGTCAGTATAAGTCAAAGCTCGATCGGAGTTATACCACGGCCTCACAGAAAACCGGCGTGAAGCAGCACTGTGCTATGTTTCGCTGCGTGATTGAGGGTACCGGAGGCCCAATCTGGGGGAGAGGGGGTTTTGAAGGTTGGTAGCGCACTTGTGACTCCACTGGTGTCACGGGTGTCCATAGGTGGGGGCAATCGCTTACCATCACGTGATCCGTCTGCTCGTCCACCAAATATCACATAAAAAAAATGCATTTTAAAGTGAATCTGCTGTTTATTTTACTCTGTGCTTCTCAATTCTCCAATTGTTTGCATAGTTTCGTCGAGTGTACGGTTTAAAGAGACTTATTGGTACTCGTCATAATTTGTTGAGCCCAATTTATTAGACCTGCGCTGCGATTGGTGAATAGAATATTCTAGAACTCTTGAATTCCATTCTTAGCGTTCTCGCGCTTATTCTGCTTACTTATAAATAAGTGGAATTCGATTTCAGATATGGTTATTTATTGCTTTGAGAGTAGGAAAGTAGGTATAATTTATTCTTTGCACAGAGAGGGAGCAAAGATGACTTACACTTACACAGCCAAGAACATCGGATTTCGTTGGCACACATACTTGGCCGCCATTTTGTAAAAAAAAAAAATAGTATACTGCCAAAACTTACTCTGTTGATTGACATGCATTACAAAATGGCGGACCAGAGGGCCTAACTTAAAGCAGACGTTTATGACCAAATCGGTGTTTCCCTCTTTTTCACACGTGCTGTGTGTATCCTTTGTTGGGATGCGACAGGTATATTCTCGTTCGTTACGGGCTGGCTTTAAATTAAGCCACCAGTGTAGGTACTCTAGGTTCCATACAAAAATGTTCGAACCTCTTCGTACCTAAGTATTTCTGTTAAGGTGTCCGAAGATATCCGGTCACCTTAACAGAAATAAGCTAACAATTTCAAAGCTCCAGCCTCTCGAAAAGCACTTATACTATGTATTCAATACATATGCTTAAGCTTTTAGTCTGTTTTTGTACTCAAAATTTGAGTTACCGCCAAAAACGGGTACTTATGGCGTTAATCCATATTTCGAGTGCAAAAACAGTAAATGCACAATTATTAAACAAATAGTATAAATCTTTGCTTTGAGACTGGAGCTACGAAATTGTTTAAAATATAATTGATTGGCGTCGCTAGTAAGGGGTAATGGAGAGGACTTTCGGATCATGCAGCTCCACCACTATGAGTGATTAACTCCCATTTCTAATAGATGTTCCGCTATTGCAAATGTCTAGATGGAGCATTTTAAAACACAACATTAGCCACTGGCCTTAACTGTAGAGCCTCTGAAAGGTTATGTTTGACGACATTTTATGTGTTATTAATGGTGAGCCAGCCGAGTGGCAATATATGGTATAGCACTTGCATTCGATTTTCACCCCCAACTGAAGTTTCTTACTAAATGAACGGACCTTTCCTTGACATGTGCGAATTGAGTGAAGGGATGACGGTACACTTCGCAGGCGTTTTTTTATTTTATAGTAACACTGTATTGGCTCTCTTTTCAGCCTCATGTTTAAGCATGTTAAGAGCCCACTTTGCAATTACACGTGTTGTAAATTAAATTGTTGGGTTTACTGAACCCACGACAGGACCTATACCTGCACCGGCGCCTCTGCATTACAAACCTCGCTCTGCAAGGCCGTTAAATCTTAGTTAACTAATCTAGCTTAAACGAATCCGAACATTCCGGCTCTAAACATAGTTATGCTCTGGAGGTTCTGAAACTAATACATATAATATGCCGCTATTCGTGGAGGACAAATGAAGGGAAAAGTTCATCATGTGATGAAACGCATGCAGCATTTTTTGCCTTATACGAGTATAGTTCTTCAACCATTTCGGCTAAGGCGGCCATCTAAAGATCAGCCACTTGCCAGGATATATTATAAGTTTCAATTGTGTGCGCAAACACGGTGCACTCGCTATTCTATCCACATCATATTCCGATGGTACACTACTGTGTACGAGTGGAAGGGCGGGCGCACAAAACACAGCTGTCCGAGGTACAGGTTACAAGTCGCCAACTTCCAGACTCCATGCGACACTACTAAGATTTTCTTACCGAATTTTTGGTACTCATTTTTGGCTTGGGATCGAACACTGGGGCCTCTTTGCGCAGGCCTTAGTCACCTGTAAGTGCGACCTACTAACATTGCACCCCGAGGCAGTCATTTTATGCCTTTACGGGTATTAATATTTATTTTTCAATAAAATTAAGACTATATATTAATAAATAATCTAAAAATGTAGTAATGATTGTTTTTGAATTGCTAATTATTATTTATTATTTCTTTATTTAGGCAATAAGGAGAGAGAAGAGGGAGCGAGCATTAACATATACATTTACATAGTTCTGTTAGTATAATTTGATAATTGTTTACGTACCTTATAAGGTTATATTGTATTTGTTTTACCTGGACCTTTTGCGGTTTGCGATTGTGATTGTGTTTTGTTGTTACCCAGTTGGGAACTTTTTTTTATTCCCTATTTCTGGACTGTAGTTTGTATGCTTACCTAATTTTATTGCATGTACTTTGTCGCAAGACTAGTTTTAATTATTTTACTAAAAAATTTACTTTGTTACTACTATTTTGGCCTAATTGTTAATAAACTCTGTATTGAGACTAAGAAACTTTTCCTAATGGCTGTGTGTTATTCCATTATCTCTCTTCTATAATATAAAAATGAATCGCAAATTGTTGGTAAGTGCAATACTCAACAACGACCTGTAACCTCCTCCTTGGTAGCCTTCAATTCCTTCAAAGCCAGGTTTAATCTGGACTCAACCTGACGAGAGGAGGTGATACCAGACACACCTTGGCGAGCTGAGGCTTTGCTGCGGGTTTGCATGATCGGATTAATATAAATCACAGACTACGCGATGGTTTAGGTACCCAAGGAGTTGTTTACACAGTTATCGGCGAGGTCGGAAGGACGACACCGCGGCGCGAGTTTCGATGAATCACCGCCGTATTATGTTAAATATCACGGATTACGAGTTAGACACTAATTAAACCTGTGAAATGTTAGCAGTTTTAGGAGTTAGAACCTATTAAGAGAGTAAAACAATGTTTCACAAATTCGAACTGCCAACCGTTAGGTTATGAACTTATGAATTCTCGTCAGAATCACTACAACACTTTAAAATAAACAAGTTTTTTTTATACACACACACTGTTATTATGCTAATCGTATGTTTTAGTGATGACTTGTATGGTTTTTTCTATTAAAATTAATATTTAATTACAAAAATAAAACCGGGACAATTTCAACCAGCTGTCACTCGTGGTGTTGCCACACCAAAATAATAATAATAATTTTACTATAATGTGTCACATCACATTATAGTAAAACTGTCAATTGAACGGGCCTCTACGTGTTGGCTTCGGCCCCACGCACGCCTTCCAAAAGTCCGGGACATAATTGCCCGTGGTTATGGAACAACTGACAAACATAATAATAATAATATTTCTGTTCTAAGCTACAAGCTGAGAACAGAAATAAAAAGATAAATAATAATAATAATAATATAATATAATAATTCTCACAACATCTCATACGTTGACCTGATTCCGTACTAAGTAGCGTAAGCACTTGTGTCACAGATATCAGACAACAGAGGAACACTAATATATACTTAAATACATATATTACACCCAGACACCGAACAAACACAAGTGTTCATCGCACGAATGTTTGTCCAGGGTGGGGATCGAACCCACGACCTTTGGCGTAAGAGGCAGGGTCACTACCAATTGCGCCATCCGGTCAGTAAATAAATAAATTCAAAAGCAAGATTTCAGCAGAACTGAGCAAATATCCATTCTATTGGCATGCCATTTTCTCCTCTCTTTATTGCGGCGCACTGCCATTAACTTAGCCGCTCACTGCCACAGATTAGAAAACTTACGATTCCACTTGGATCGCTTAAAGATAAAAACAATAAAATATCCAACTTAAGAGCACGGGTAGGGCACACTAGCGACGCGAATCGATTTTAATTGTTAGCTACTAAACCGGATCTATATCAATCAATTTCGGCGTTAGAACCTCACGGCAAATACTATTTACAAACACTCATACTATTTATTAAATAACCATGCAAAAATGTTGGGTCCAACGTATACGCGAAAAATTGATTCACGCTAAGAACGGCCACTATTGGCGTGAATAAATTATTCGCGTCTAAAAACGGACCCTACATTTGTGCATGGTTATTTAATAAACAGTATAAGTGTTTGTTGAGAGGTTGTATTCCCGAAATTATTAAAAATAGATCCGGTTTAGTAGCTAAAAATTAAAATCGATTGGCGTCGCTAGTGTGCTCTACCCGTCACCTTAAATATATTGACGAGCCTGCAAAAGATTAAAAAATAAATAAACTTTTCGTTCTATAAACCTTTTATAACTAAGTATTATATTATTATATTCTCCAACCGATTACGGCTACGGCGACCAATCCCAATGATCAGTCACGTACGCAGGATATATTATAATGATCAAGTGTGTGCGCCAACACAAGTGCACTCTCTTTTCCCTTACCCTAATATTCCAATGGGACACTACTGTGACACGACCGGAGAGGGATCGGATGCAGTACCAACAGCTTAACTTGCTTTCCGAGGCACGGGGGTACAAGACCGCCAACTTCCATACTCCGGGCTTCCACTAAGAATTTCTTACTGAAAACTTAGCTAGCTTAGCTTTTATTTTGTAAATACATACTTATAATACATAGAAACACCCAGACCAATACAAAAAGACATGTTCATGCACACAAATGTTTATACTGTGCGGGGATCGAACCCGCAACCCTTGGACCAAAGGCAGCGTTCACTGTTCCAAACGGGTCGTCAAGTCAATGTATTATAAGTATGTATTTACAAAATAAAAGTATTATAATGTATATATTTGTAATCCCACTGTTGATTCTGATATCGGTAACACAGGTGCTTGAGCTACCTATCTCGGGGTCAGATCAATGAATGTGATGTTGTGAAATATTTATTATTAATTTAATTTGGATCAATTTATTGTGTAAGTATTTTTATATCGTAATGAGTTCATTAGTGACTGCTTCGATGGCGTAGTGGTTAGTGGGTCGCACTATAAAGCGACGGCTGCAAAGGAGGTCCCGGGTTCGATCCCCGGTGTACCTAAGTTTTCGGAAAGAATTCTTAGTGTCAGCCCGGAGTCTGGAAATAGGCGGTCTTGTACCCCCGTGCCTGGGACTGCACGTTAAGCCGTTGGTCCGCTTAATCCCTGTCCGGTCGTGTCACGCTGGTGTCCCATCGGAATATGAGGGTGAATAGAGAGTGCACTTGTGTTTGCGCACACACTTGAGCACTATAATATATCTTGCGTACGTGACTGATCGTTGAGATTGGCCGCCGTGGCCGTAGTTGGTTGGAGGATATATATATATATATATTTTATTAGTGAAAGAATTATGCAGGTAAGTAACTTTTAAAATGTGCATGCCCTTGCTGGGCCTAAAATAGTCGAAATCTTTTACCTTCTCATCTGTACATGTACTACATAAATTACAATGTATGTATGTCAGTATAAGTCAAAGTAGTATAGGCCACCCTCACTCTTACCAAGGTGTCGTAAAAGGCAACTAAGGTAAAGCTGCTGGCATGATCATCAGCACCCAGAAAAGGAAAACTCTGCATTTATTTCAAAACCCTCGCCAACCTGTCTGCCAAGCGTGGTGAGTATGGCATTTACCCCTCATGTAATTGAGGAAGGCCTGTGCCCCAGCAGTGGGGACTTAAATAGGCTGACGATGATGATTATGATAAGTCAAAGCTCGACCGGGGTTATACGACGGCCTCACAGAAAACCAGCGTGAAGCAGCACTGTGCTGTGTTTGGCTGCGTGAGTGAGGGTACTGGAGGCCCAATCTGGGGGAGAGGGGATTTTGAAGGTTGGTAGCGCACTTGTGACTCCACTGGTGTCACGGGTGTCCATGGGTGACGACAATCGCTTACCATCAGATGATCCGTCTGCTCGTCTGCCAAATATCACATAACTAAATTGCATTTCAAAGTGAATCTGCTGTTTGTTTTACTCTGTGCTCCTCAATTCTCCAATTGTTTGCATAGTTTCGTCGAGTGTACGGTTTAAAGAGACTTATTGGTACTCGTCATAATTTGTTGAGCCCAATTTATTAGACCTGCGCTGCGATTGGTGAATAGAATATTCTAGAACTCTTAAATTCCATTCTTATCGTTCTCGCGCTTATTCTGCTTACTTATAAATAAGTGGAATTCGATTTCAGATATGCTTATTTATTGCTTTGAGAGTAGAAAAGTAGGCATGATTTATTCTTTGCACAGAGAGGGAGCAAAGATGACTTACACTTACACAGCCAAGAGCATCGGTTTTCGTTGGCATACATACTTGGCCGCCATTTTGTAAAAAAAAAATAGTATACTGCCTGAAATTACTCTGTTGATTGACATGCATTACAAAATGGCGGACCAGAGGGCCTAACTTAAAGCAGACGTTTATGACCAAATCGGGCTTTCCCTCTCTTTCACACGTGCTGTGTGTATCCTTTGTTGGATGCGACAGGTATATTCTCGTTCGTTACGGGACGGCTTCAAATTAAGCCACCAGTGTAGGTACTCTAGGTTCCATACAAAAATATTCGAACCTCTTCGTACCTAAGTATTTCTGTTAAGGTGTCCGAAGATATCCGGTCACCTTAACAGAAATAAGCTAACAATTTCAAAGCTCCAGCCTCTCGAAAAGCACTTATACTATGTATTCAATACATATGCTTAAGCTTTTAGTCTGCTTTTGTACTCAAAATTTGAGTTACCGCCAAAAACGGGTACTTATGGCGTTAATCCATATTTCGAGTGCAAAAACAGTAAATGCACAATTATTAAACAAATAGTATAAATCTTTGCTTTGAGACTGGAGCTACGAAATTGTTTAAAATATAATTGATTGGCGTCGCTAGTAAGGGGTAGTGGAGAGGACTTTCGGATCATGCAGCTCCACCACTATGAGTGATTAACTCCCATTTCTAATAGATGTTCCGCTATTGCAAATGTCTGGATGGAGCATTTTAAAAACACAACATTAGCCACTAGCCTTAAACTGTAAAGCTCTGGAAAAGGTATGTTGATAAAATTTTATGTGTTATTAATGGTGGCCAGCACGAAGTCGAGCAATATATTATATAGCACTTGAATTCGATCCACCCCAACATGAAGTTTACTTACGAAATGGAAAGGGACCTTTCCTTGATGTGCGAATTAGAGTGAAGGATGACGGTACACTATCTCATGAGGTTTTTTTTTATTTTATAGTGACACAGTATATTGGCTCTCTTCAGCCAGCCTCATGTTAAGCAAGATAAGAGACCACGTTGCAATTACAACGTGTTGTAATTAAATGTGTGGGTTTACCGGAAACCCACGCATACGGACCGATACCTGCACGCCTCTGCATCATAAACCTCGGCATCTGCGAGCCGTTAAATCTTCGTTAACTAATATAGCTTAAGCGATCCCGAACATTCCGGCTCTAAACATACTTATGCTCAGGAGGTTCTGAAACGAAATGCATATAATATGCCGCAATTCGTGGGAAGACCAAAGAGAAGGGAAAGTTATCATGTGGTGAAACGCCAGGCAGCATTTTTGCCTTATACGAGTAATATTCTTCAACCGATTTCGGCTAAGGCGGCCAATCTAAACGATCAGCCATTTGCGCGGGATATATTATAGTGTTCAAGTGTGTGCGCAAACACAGGTGCACTGGCTATTCCATCCACATCATATTCCGATGGGACACTACTGTGACACGACCGGAGAGGGATCGACCGCACGAACACCAGCTTCCGAGGTACGGGGTACAAGAACGCCAACTTCCAGACTCCGGGCTGACACTAAGAATTTCTTACCGAAAATTTTGGTACACATTTTTGGCTTGGGATCGAACACGGGACCTCTTGCGCAGCCGTCGTCACTATAAAGTGCGACCTACTAAACATTGCACCACCGAGGCAGTCATTTTTGCCTTATTAATACTATTTTTTAATAAAATTAAAGAATCATACACATAATCAATAAATAAAGCTAAAAATTTAGTAATTAGTGTTTTGAATGATATTATTATTTACTTATTTTCATTTATTTATACAATAAGGAGAGAGAATAGGGAGCGAGCAATTAACATAAACATTATACTTAAGTACTGCTAGTTAATTTGCATAATATGTTTACGTACCTATAGGAAATATTGTATTTGGTGTGACTTTGACCATTTTGCGTTTGCGATTGTGATTGAGATTTTGTTGTTACCACAGTTGGAAACTTTTTTTTTATTACCTATTTCTGGACTGTAGTTCGTATGCATACCTAATTTGTATTGCATGTACTTTGTCAAGACTAGTTTTAATTATTTTACTAAGAAATATTTATCGTTTGCTAATAAGTATTTTGGCCTAATTCGTTATAAACTCTGTATTGAGACTAAGAACTTTTTATAAAATGGCTGTTGTTATTCCATAAGAGCCGTGTGGTCCCCGGCAGAGTAGAATAGGCCACCCTCACTCTTTCCGAGGTGTCGTAAAAGGCGACTAAGGTAAAACTGCTGGCATGATCATCAGCACCCAGAGAAGGAAAACTCTGCATTTATATCAAAACCCTCGCCAACCCGTCTGCCAAGCGTGGTGAGTATGGCAATTACCCCTCATGTGATTGAGGGAGGCCCGTGCCCCAGCAGTGGGGACTTAAATGGGCTGACGATGATGATGATGATAGGGAGCGAGCAATTGCATAATATGTTTACGTACCTATAGGTCATATTGTGTTTGGTGTGACCTGGACCATTTTGCATTTGCGATTGTGATTGTGATTTTGTTTATTTTTTTTATTACCTTTTTCTGGACTGTAGTATGTATACCTAATTTGTATTGCATGTACTTTGTCAAGACTAGTTTTAATTATTTTACTAAGAAATATTTATCGTTTGCTAATAAGTATTTTGGCCTAATTCGTTATAAACTCTGTATTGAGACTAAGAAATTTGTATAAAATGGCTGTTGTTATTCCATAAGAGCCGTGTGGTCCCCGGCAGAGTAGAATAGGCCACCCTCACTCTTACCGAGGTATCGTAAAGGCGGCTAAGGTAAAGTTGCTGGCTAATCATCAGGC
>JADPWL010002904.1:0-15584 GCA_019059595.1 Marasmia exigua | reverse complement strand
AATTTCAATATTATTTTAGCATGAAAATGGACAAATTTTGAAAAAAGAAAAAATATGGGTCTATTCATTTTTTGTCTACTTTCATATAAAAAAACAATAAGGACATGTTAAAAATTTGAAATGTTGTCCATTGGGTTTCAGGAGCCCAATTCTCGTGCTTGTGATATTTTGAGAACATGGCGGATATCACCCGAAAACCATACAAAAAACTACAACACGTGCGGATAAAGAATGGGATCAGAAATGGCGGCGCATCTATTCACTTCTCGCTCGCACACTATTTGCGTCTATACTCGCACTCGTGGGGTGCCACCCCATGATGCGCCGCCATTTCTGATCCCATTGTTTAACCGCACTAGAGCCCAATTTTAGGGTTCGTGACATTTATTTTCATACGACATATATCACTAAAACATAGTTTTTTTGTATGATTTTCAAGTGATATCCGCCATGCTTTTGAAATGTCACAAACCTGAGAATTGGGCTCCTGGTTGTATGTTTTAGTGATATATGTCGTATGAGAATTAATGTCACGAGCCCGAGAATATGGCGGATATCACTTGAAAACCATACAAAAAAACTATGTTTTAGTGATATACTTCGTATGGAAATAAATGTCACGAGTCCGAGAATTGGGCTCATGAAGCCCATGTACAACCTGTGCGGATAAAGAATGGGATCAGAAATGGCGGCCAATCTATCCACCTCTCGCTCGCACACTATTTGCGTCTATACTTGCACTCGTGGGGTGCGAGTATAGACGCAAATAGTGTGCGAGCGAGAAGTAAATAGATGCGCCGCCATTTCTGATCCCATTCTTTATCCGCACGGGTTGGTTTTCGGGTGATATCCGCCATGTTCTCAAAATATCACAAGCACGAGAATTGGTCTCGATAGATCTATAATATACTCTTTGAGCCAACTATAATAAGCCAAATTCACAGATAACTATGAGCCCAATTCTCAGACTCGTGACATTTATCATCATACGACATATATCTCTAAAGCATAGTTTTTTTTGTATGGATTTCAGGAGCCCAATTCTCGGGAAGTGCGATAAAATGTCGTATATAAGTAATGTCAAAAAATGCTCCGTCTTGCCATGTTCTATGGTCTGTGCTGTAATGTGATTTACTCTGTGGTTGGTTGTCTATGACCGACAGACAAAAATAGCTTAGAAACGCCCGTGACAGCTATTTTACGTTTTTCCCCGAAGTGGCGCTGTATTCGCCCACGTTCAGTCCGCCATCTTGGACTTTTTGACAGCGGACCTGTCATCAAACCAATATGGCGACGCCATGGCCATTAGTCAGTGAAACCTTACGTTGAGCTACAGGTTTATTACATTTCCTCGCGTTTACGTTGAGTTGAGATTAATAGCCTCCTCCGTTGTTTTTACTGCCTAACGAGTGTGTCACACACATCCTCATGGCACCGTTAAAGTGTTGTGTTGGTGGTTGCAATGCAACAAGTGCTACACACCGGCTTTTTGCTTTTCCTAAAAACGATTCCCTGAGGAAATTGTGGATGGACCATTTAGTGCCCACAAATTCTTTACTTATTGGACTCTCTAAAGAGCAATGCCACAAGAAACGTGTCTGTGAAAAACATTTCGACAAACAGCAGTTTGATCGAGAAGGCCGTCGACTTCGGTTTTCGTACCCTTGTTTGTTTACAAACAAGGAAATAGAGCACGGCGAACCACTGTTACAAGCAGGTTCAGGTATGTAGTTATTATTACATGTATTATTTTCAATTGTTTATTTTTATGTCTAATGATTTAAGGTGTAAGCTACTCAACAGGCCATAGTTTGTACAGCTTAATTTATATGACCTATAATAATATAGCTTTCCGAATCAGAATTTAGAACCATTTATAGAATAAAGTCACACTAGGTACTCATCATAATTTCAAAACTTTTTTGTTCTAATGACACTGGCCCATATTGTTTACTTTTTTGCAGTCCGCACCCTCTGGTATGCCCCAAGTGCAAAGGGCACACAAAGTTCGCTGAGCCCATTAATAAAACAGAAGCATCTCTTAAGTCTTAAAAAGATTCCATCCAATAATAATTATTATTATGTTGTCATAAATCAAAATCAAATAATTCTTTATTTGCATAGGCTTGTACACAGCACTTACAAATCGTCATACATTTGAATGACTTAAAACTATTTATAAGTACTTATGTATAATTTACATGTTAATACATATATATGTTGATACATAAAATATACTAAAGAAATAAATAAACATAATGCGATTCTACCACCGGCTCGGAAAGTTGTTTCTGGTCGAGAAGATCCGGCAAGAAACTCGCCAGTTACTCTTTTTAATCGCCAACTTTTTTACAATGGTTTATTATCCTCATACCAAGTCATACAGTCTAATGCAACACAAAATAGAATGAAGCAAATTAAAAGCTAAATATGAGGTAAACCGAAGCGGACCAGTCCCCAAAGGTGGCACCTGTTCACAAGTATGACGTATGTGTCAGCCATCATTTCACTCAACCATATTAGAGGGAATGTAATGACCCGCCACATAACGCCACCACCTCAGAGACATTTGAGTGAGCATGACTACTTAGGTTCTCCTCATAGGTCACAAAGAGTAGTAGTTACTTAATCTAATAGTAATAAACTGCAGGACGAGGTGTACAATAGTAGGTGGTTAGCATCTTGTCAATTATTGAATAATCAATATAAATCAATTTTATACAGTAATAAATGCTGCTAAGCCTAATTTATTAAAATTCAGTAATTATATAATATTAATGATTTTTGTTAATATATATGAAAATGTTACAAGTGTGCAAGCATGGAGGTCATTATGTCCATGAATCCTTATCATTTAAGTAGTCTACAATTTTATAGTATCCTTTACTCATTAAACAGGCTTTCACGTGAGATTTAAATTTATGCGTTGGTAACTCAATAACATTTTGTGGCAACTTATTGTACATTTTAATACTTAGACCAACAAATGAATTATTAATTTTTTGAAGTTTCAGATTTGGAATCGCGAGCTTGTGTTTATTTCTAGTGTTAAAACCATGACAATCAGATTTTTTCGAAAAAATATCCATGTTCTTTCGCACGTACAAAATACAGTCTAAAATGTATTGAGAAGCTACAGTTAAGATGTTAATGCTCTTAAATAATTCTTTTAGCGAATCGCGAGGTCTAAGGTTGTATATGGAGCGGATGGCCCTCTTCTGCAATACAAATATAGTCTGTATATCAGCAGCAGACCCCCACAACAAGAGACCATAAGACATTACACTGTGAAAATAACTAAAATAAACCAATCTCGCGGTTTCAATATCGGTCAGATGTCTAATCTTCTTAACCGCATACGCGGCGGAACTAAGTCTTCCCGCCAAGGCTGCGACGTGGGGTCCCCATTGTAATTTGGCATCCATGGTAATGCCAAGGAAAACTGTTGAATCAATGACTTCAATACGTTCATTATTCATAGTGATGTTAGTATTGACCTGTCTTACATTGGGCATTGTGAATTTTACACATTTAGTTTTCTTAGCATTAAGAAGTAAGTTGTTAGTGGTAAACCAATGGAGAACTTGTGACAGAGTGTCATTTACATCGTCAAACGTACTTTTTCTTCGGTCAACATTAAAGATCAACGAAGTGTCATCAGCAAATAGCACTACCTCACAAAGGTCTTGTGTAAAGTAAGGAAGGTCATTTATATATATCAGGAAAAGCAGAGGCCCCAATATCGATCCTTGGGGCACTCCCATCAATAGAGGAGTGCCTGAAGAATATGTCCCATTAATGTTTACTTTCTGAATTCTATCAGACAAGTAAGAATTTATCAAACTTAGTGAAATCTTGGACACACCATAATGAGCTAATTTTAACAACAATGTTTGGTGCGTAACGCAATCAAATGCTTTCGATAGGTCACAAAATACTCCAACAGCATCCTGCTTGTTTTCCCATGCATCAAAAATATGCTTGATAAGTGCAACTCCTGCATCAGTTGTTGACTTACCTTTAGTGAACCCAAATTGTTTATTATGAAGCAGGTCATTAACTTTAAAATGAGACAGCAACTGAACGAATATGACTTTTTCAAAAATCTTACTCAGTGCTGGTAATATAGAAATAGGCCTAAAGTTAGAAGGATTACTTTTATCACCTGATTTGAATAACGATAACGGTATGATTTTGCTATACTTCATTAAGTTAGGAAATTGGCCTTCGTCAACACATCTGTTGAATATCATTGACAAATGGGGTGCGATATGCAGTATTATATTTTTTAAAATGTCTACGGATATTCCCCAAAGATCTTCAGTTTTTTTTATATTTAGATCTTTAAAAGTTTTTACTATTATCTCAGGTGTTACATGGGTAAATCTGAAAGGTGTTTTACATTTGTCAACTTTTGCTTTTAGCAAGGAGACAGCAAGATGTGAACTTGAGTTTAATGTACTTGTCGTTGTCACTGGTATATTAGTGAAAAAAGACTCAAATGCATTTGCCACATCTGCATCAGAGTCAAGTTGTTTGCCATTGATTTTTAGAGAGACCTTGTGTTCTTGTGTTTTGTTTTTACAAGTCTCTTTGTTTATGATATTCCATGTGATTTTAATTTTGTTAGTTGCTTTACTTATTTTGTTTTTAATGTAGTTTGATTTAGCAACAGCGCATACTTTCTTGAAGCATTTAGAATAGTTTTTTACATATTCTATTACTGTATGATCACATGAATTAGCCTTAATGTCATATAATTCAAACAATTTTCTTCTGCTTATGTATATACCTGTAGTGGCCCAGTCACTAAATTGATTTTTAGAATTATTTTTAATGGTCTTCTTTGTGAAGATGCCATTAAATTCCTTTTCAACAATTTCGAAAAGGCTTTCATATAATTCATCAACACTATTTTCAATACATGGAATTGAGGATATTTTATTACAAATATTCTTCTTGAACTTTTTTACACGCCCCTTAGTAATGGGCCTACATGTGAAACTAGTAGACGGAACAGTTCGATGACAGTCGATAACAGCCATCTGACCACTGTGATCAGAGTTTATAAAATTTATTATGGATTTTTCCCCTACATTACAATTACAGAATATGTTGTCCAAACACGTAGCTGAAGTGGAGGTGACTCTTGTAGGTTCATTGAAAAGGTGGTGTAAATTGAAAGACTTAAAAAGATTCAGAAACCTAATAGAGTTCTGTGAATCCTCTAGGATGTTAATATTAAAGTCACCGCACACAATAACTTTTTTACTTTTTGCACAAACTTTTCTCAAGACTTCTTCCATGCTAGTCTCAAATGAGTCATAAATTGCAGAAGGGGGTCTGTACACGCAGACAATGATATGCTGCTCCAGCTCTGCACACGAAATTTCAATAGTTCGTTCTATAGATAGTGACTCAATGTCTTTACGTTGTTTACATTTAAGAGAATTTTTTAAGAGAAATAATAAACAAGGCCACAGAATTTTTATTTGGCCACGCGCGCAAACTTCTAATTTACTAACTAAGCACCGGGAAATTGACATAGCCTTTAATTAACTGATTCATCTTCTTTACAACGCCAACTAAAAATGTTAAAGAAAGCGTCAAGTCAATATCAACAATTAATTTTCCTTGTCCTTCTGATTTATACATTGCAAACTAATTTACTAACTCAGCCACGAAATTTGTAACTCATCACCATATTACGTTTTACAGCTTCAATACAAGCTCCTCAAAAATTATGTATTCAAGCTTCAATACTCAACATCATATATTATAACTTAACATGTAAAATAATACTTCATATTCTTTTATCGTGAAAATAGCCACTGTACGATTTGGCGCGAGTGCGCGACATGACAGCAACCGGCCATTTGCACCAATCAGAGAGCGCTATTCGATACTTGTGCCGACTCGCCCGCCCGCCTGTCCTTATTTTCTTTTTCCTTTAATCACGTAATTAATACGTGTTAATGTTTATTAATTACTTTTCTATAAATGATTGTACTTGTTACACATATTAATACACAAATTGATTTGCATAAATAAATGGTTTTACTATGACTGTCCTTAATAGTTCTTCTTCTTCTTCATATTTGCGTATAATTCCCGGTTGAGTCCAAAGCTGGGCTTTGGAGCCCAGGGTACGTTTGGATCATGATTCAGGATTTGGGGAGCCTGGTAATTACAATGAAGCGACTGCCGTCTGACCTTTGCAACCCTTTGACAGAGGAACAAGACCAACTGAATCATGGTTACACGCTTCTGAAACTATCCCAAACGAGCAGGTTTCCTCACGATGTTTTCCTTCACCGCCGAGGTAAATATAAAAATGTGCACATAGATTTGAAAAATCGAGAGAAATCGACCCTCGAATCGAATCGCATGGAGGGCGCGTTCTAAACCACTAGGCTACCATCGCTCTGGCTGACTGTCGTTAATAGTTCATGTGTAATACATAATAATAATATGTAGTGGCTTTAATTATACTATTTGATGACAATTTTAGGTACATTTAACAATCGATTAATGTAGGATGAGTTACATTTTATTCATACTAAATTATGCAATTAGAGGCTAATATTCTTACTATTTTGGTGTCATATATTAATACTTTAGAAGCTTCCTATTTGAATGCATACCACAAATTTAGATGCTAAAAAATAACCACTATGCTGAGTTATATTTACAGTGGCTTACATATAAGATAACTAATGTCTGAGATACTATTATTAAGACGCGCATTGGTTGTGGCCGACTTAGTAATTTAGAAGGTAACATATATTTTCTGAGGCGAATAATGCTATTAAAAAGAAGCTTGTTTAATTAGTACCCATTTTTTAACAAAATGAGTGACCCTCCTCTTATTGCTGAGTCTCTCGTTAACGAACTGATAACTTTGTAATCATTAATCATCATCATCATCATCATTTCAGCCAATAGACGTCCACTGCTGGACATAGGCCTCCCCCAATGTTCTCCACACAGATCGGTCCTGTGCCGCCCGCATCCAATGGATTCCCGCGATCTTCACCAGATCGTCGGTCCACCTTGTGGCGGGCCTGCCACGGCTGCGACTTCCTGTGCGTGGCCTCCACTCCAGGACCTTTCTGCCCCAACGGCCGTCTGTTCTCCTCGCTATGTGCCCTGCCCATTGCCACTTGAGGCATGCAATCCTTTGGGCTATGTCTGTAACCCTAGTTCTCCTGCGGATCTCATCATTTCTGATACGATCACGCATCATTAATACTAACAATTAATTGATGTTGATTTAACCAATGTTCAGTGAGACATAGTATATCAACATTCATTTCTTGTAAAAATAATTCTAGCTCTAATTCTTTACCAGAAAGCCCCTGTATATTCTGGTGAATAAGATTTAAGATATTAAGATCCTGCTTGGTCAATATGTTGCTAGAGGCGTCCTCTATTGTCTTAAACTTAAATTTAAATTGCTTGGAATATTTTCCAAAGTCTGACTAAATATATTATTTATATTAAATGCTAACAAAGTAGCCAGTTCTTTTTTTACATTATAAGGCAAATAAAATGTTTTGCCAGTCACTATAAACTTATAATTAATAAATTTATTTGTGTCAAAAAACACAAAGTTGTCGCTATGACTAGTCACTAAATTATATAATGTAGTATTCAATATGTGAATACTGTTATTTTTTTCTGGTAAATAGTGCCTAGAAAATGGGAAGGCACAAACAACAATTTTCTTTACAGCAATCTCTTTTAAGAGCGAAAATCCTTTAATAATGTCTTTCTTATTTGAATCTAGCCCATTCCCCATCATTAATATAATGATAGAGTCCTTATTATAATTACAACTAAGTATGCTATCTATTATTTTGGTAAGCGATGCATTTGGCAAACAATAGTTCATTGTTTTACAATTGAGTTGCTTGTGCAAAAGGGGACCATAGCCAACTCCTGTTGAATCAGAGAATACTAGTACATTGTTTGTATTCTTAGTACTAGTAGTAGTGGTGGTGGTAGGCATTGTACAATCCGGTAAATCGCTATTAGTATCTAACAGGCTATTTGGCACTTGGTGCTGGGTAGGAAGGCTGCCACCCTGGCTGCACTTACCTTGGTCTGTGCCGCTACTCAAAGTGGGAACCTGGGGCTCGTCTGCCGCACCCAGATCGCAGCTGCACTGGGCCATGTACCTGTTTGCAGCGAGGATGTGCTCATGTATCTGTCGCTGGGCAGAGGTATAATTTCCAGTCATTACTACTAATGACCTCTCCAGACGCTGAAGCTGAGCCTGCAGTTCTTGAACATCGGTCTCGTACCTTAACCTACTTTCTTTTAATTTTAAGCTATACAATTCTAGACTATCAATAAAATCTATACGTTCCTTTCTTAGAACTAAGTTTTGGTTAAAACATTTCTTTCTTTTAATTAATTTATTGGTTTTCCTTATGTATTTATTTATTTTAATATATTTTTTAATTTTATTTTTACTACTTAACTTAGTATGATTATTAATTGAACAAGGATGATCGATAATATGAGACATTTCCCGTCCAGCTGGTGACCCTATCAACTCTTCATAGAGGCTGTGAGTGTGTAAAGCCTCTTGACATTGTTTGTCCTCTTCATGCAGTCTGATGGTCCTGTTTGCTTCACATAGCTCCACTTCGAGGTCCTGGATCCGAGTTAGAGCCTGCTCGTATGTGTTCCGACATTCATCAAAACTGCTGACTATGGTGAGTAGATGATCACGTTGAACAGTGACATCCATAAGCTGGGTGTGAATATCTGCCATTTCCGTTTTTAACTGGGTATTTATGTTTATAAATACATAAAACACTCTTCACTAGTTACACCATAATCAATACTTTATGGTTGGTTAATCCTTTTTGTTTTATATGTTATATTATAATAATGTAATGTGGTAACATGGGATATTATGTTATTTGATTCCATACATTAATATATTCAATTTGTTGTTTTAGAGTGGCACACATTGACCGAACATAATTACTCCAAGGAAATAGATTATGATATGGTTGATGAAGACAATTTGATGGATGCTACTTTGATCATTGGAAGGACAGGTATGCATATCTATTTAAAAATAAAAATTTGTGTTATTTAATGTTGTCAATGTAGGTACTTGTCTTGTACATTTTCATACCTTGAAATTGTACTAACATTATTTCTTACCGGTACCTGTTTATAAGTGGTTAAGTTTAATTAAGACTTTAATTGCTTTCGAAGCAATGACACAATGCTGAGTGGTGACCATTTTGGTAGCATTTAAGTTCTACTAAGTATCTATATTAGTCAAGTTTATGTGGTCCAAATAAATATTTTTCTTTTTTTTTTCAAAAAAATTATCTAGAAATTTAAAATAAAAAAGTTTGTGATTTTGCAAGCTTATTTTGCACACACCATTCATATCATAATAATCTGTAGCAAGACTAAAAATTTTAGTGGCCACCTTTTTTTCATTATATACAGTAACAAGCTGTGGGTGGCGCCACTGAACCGTTAAAGGGTCCTTAAATATTCTGTTCCTAGTTGGTCAATAGCATTAATAAGGGTTGACAGATTGTGAACAATGTTATCTAGCACACATTAATAAGCTAAAAAAATTACAGGTGATAATTTCCATGGATATGCCTTGTTTTCGTCTGATCAAAATACAGAAGAATCCTCAACACCAGTTACTGAAAGAAGAAGTAAGTAAATCATTGAATGATGCTATTAATAATACAAAGATTTAACAATATGCTGTTTGTCACATCTTTGTGTTATTGATAGCATAATATTTAATTTTATCCTATAATTGGTTGGAATAGAAACCTGACCTTTATTTTTTTATTTCATTGATGAAATATATTGGTAATAATATTATGGACCTTGCTTCAACTAGGGAGTAAATTGGCTGCAACTAGAATCTAAATCTTGGAATTTAGCTTTTGCATATTATTAACATGAACATTTCTATGATTAGTTTATAGTAATAAAATGTTGTGGAAGAAAACAATTAATCCTTTGACGTGGCAGATGTCCATGGGCGGCGGTAATCACTTACCATCAGGTGATACGTCTGCTCATCTGCCCCCTATATCATAAAAAACGAATACTATTCTCAGTAAATATATTCTATTTTCAGCTCTGGCGGTGGCTCAACCATCGTGTTCCAAAGAAGTGGAACCTGATGCAGGAACAAGTACATCGCCACATATTATTACTCAGGAGCAAGGTAATGATTAAGTGAAACTTAACTTAAAGTACAAAATATGTATTTTTAAGTATAAACTATAAAATCTGATTTTAAATTATGTGAAGCACACTGACAGATATCCCTGCTCATACTGGGAAATCAAATGACTGCAACTGTATGACCTAAGTTATGGAGTTAAGCTGTAGCTTTTAAATAAAGTTGATATTTTCTATGATTAACAGATTGGAGTAGGTAGAGCTCTTTTCGGTACTTGTCAAGTTGTAATATCATGGACAGGTCAATACGGAGATTTTAAATGTATTTGTAAGCTTTAAGTTGGTAAAAGAGTAATAAAAAGCTATTCACTGTTTAGAAAGTGAAAGGTTGCTTTGTTTATTTTAATCTCGGCATTAGTAATCATCTCGGGGCATGTCCATATTAACATCTTTGTTTGCGGTCAATGAATCTAAATAGATCATTGATGATTAATATTTATAATAATGAAATTTTGTGGAAGGAATCATATGTTTACTGAATATTAATACAAATTTTGTTCTCCTTTCAGCTATGGTGGTGGATCATCCATCGTGTTCCAAAGAAGTCGAACTTGATGTAGGAACAAGAACATTGCTACCTATTATTGCTCAGGAGCAAGGTAATGATTGTATTTAAGTATTAACTAGATTCTGCATGTCAGCTACACCTCAGTCAATGAATTTCGTATACATAATTTCGTCGTGCATGCTTTATAATGCAAGAGTTTTCCCAACCCCCTTGTCATGACTACTAATTTGAAAAGCCCTTTTGTGATTAACGAAGATAAAATAATAAAACTGTATCCTTTCAGTTGCGGTGGAAGAATGTTCATCTGATATTATCAAAGAGGTTGATGCAATTACAAAACCAATTGAACAAGACAACAAGAAATGCGTCTCTTCTGGTAAGATTTTTTATAATATATAGTTATTTATCATCAGTTATTCAGCCCACTTACCAAACAAATTAATTTCTACAGGGTTTTCAATGAGGAAGCTGGGATCGAAGAGTAGAAAATTTGTGAAAAAGGTCAAAGAAATTTCTTCAGAGAGCTTGGGATGTACAGCTGAAGAACGAATTGTTCAGGCACAAGCTTTTGCAAGCAATGAAGAATTGCTAAAAAATTTCAAATATTTGAACAAGCAGGCACAGGCATTTTTGTTCATGCAATTAAAGCAAACTCGAAAGAGTAAAAAGGCCCGGAGATTCAATACAGAGGAAAAATTACTGGCCTTAGTAATTATGAAGGCAAGTCCTAAGGCATACAAGTTGCTAGAAAGTATGTTTGCTCTGCCAAACAAAAGAACACTGCACAGGCTGTCAGAAAAAATTTCAATTGGACCAGGATTAAATCCCCAAATACTCAATTATATTGAGAAAAAAGTCCAGAATTGGAAAATTACACAAAAACTGTGCACAATCGTTTTCGACGAAGTTTCGTTAACGCCTCATTTAACATTTAATGAAAAACAGGATAAAATATTTGGCTTTGTGGATATAGATGAAGAAAAACGATTGAAATACTGTGACCATGCTCTGGTATTTATGTTAAGGGGAATTTGTTATTCCTGGCGACAGACCATTGCCTATTATTTCTGTGAAGGAACTGTACCTGCGGCAGCACTTCAGAATATTCTGAAACAAGTTGTGTCGCGAGTGTTCGAAACTGGGCTGGTGCCACTGGGATTGGTGTGCGACCAAGGTTCGACATTCAGAACAACAATAAAAAATTTTAGAGAACAAACTGTACGCCAACGTAACATTGATGGAGTTCAAGATGGTAAGTAGTACCAAAATAAAAAAAAATATCTTCTTGTTTCCTTAATCTCATTTCCAACCAACCAATCCTGAGTTATTGTATAAACATGAAAAATAAACTTTGTTTTTGTTTCAGATGGCTCAATCAATATATCTGGGCATGATATAAGCATATTTTTTGACCCACCCCACCTTTTAAAAGGGCTCAGAAATAATTTTTTAAATAAAGATATTGTTTGGGATGGGTCCATCGCTTCATGGAAGGACATACAATTTATATATGATATGGATTCTAAGTTAGGACATACCAGGGCCTTACCAAAATTGTCTGCACACCATGTGGACCCAAAAAAAATTAAGAAAATGAAGGTCAGCATTGCCTCACAAGTCCTCAGTGCTCGGACTGCCGCAATGTTAAAATATACGGACGAAATCAGTAAGTTTTTGTTAATTCACTTCACATCAATAATCAGTTAATCACTTCCAATTTATTTCGATATCATAATTTATAATACTGATTCTAATAATGATCCATATTAACAAAGTTACTTATATCTGTATTTTTGTTACTAACCTGTCATTAGATTATTTAATAGGCAAATATGCCTAAAATATAATAAGACTGCCTAGTCTTATCGCTAATAGCGATTTCTTCCAGATAATCTATTGGGTAGACGAAATAAGTACATTGTGAAATCAGTCAATAACACATAGCTTTTATTTTCAGATAAATTTCATACTGGAGGTACATCATCTATGACAACTACTGCGAAAGTTGTGGAATTTTTTGATCAATTATTTGACAGCGTCAATGGCTCCCCCGGGCAAGTACGAAGAGGAAAGCTCCGAATTGCAGTTAAACCTAATTCCCGGCACAAAGACTTTTGGGTTGATGCAATCAACAAATTAAGAAATCTTAAGTTCAAAGATAGCTCCAGCAAATTTTCTCTTCAGTCAGGAAATTCTCGAATTGTCAGTGTTCCAACAGTGCAAGGATGGATCACAACTTTGAAATCTTTTATTAGGATATCTAAATTATTATTTGAAAAATACAAAGTGGACTACTATTACCCTCGAAATATCAACCAAGACCCACTAGAGAACTTTTTTGGACGGATAAGGGCCCTCAATTATAGAAATATCAACCCAGATGCCAATACTTTTATTTATGCATTCAAATCATTATTGGTAACAAACTTATTAAGCCCGCATTCAAAATTTGCAAACTGTGAGGTGGATAATGGGGAACAATTAATAAATATAAGTTTCCTTTTTGAAAACCAAGCAAACAAAGAAAATATATGTCCAAATATTTCTTCTCCCCCTTCCACCTCACAAAACCGTCCAAATGTTCTTGGAAATTGTTTGAGGGATGAAGTAATTTTAGAAAAAATCAAAGTCCACTGCTCAGCATATACAGCTGGGTACATATGCCGAAAAATGTCTAAACTAGAATGTAAGAAATGCTTGGAGACGTACACAAGCAGCACATTACAAGACATTCATTTGTATGTCAGTCACAGAGAATGGGCATCTTCAAAAAATAAAAATTTAGTATATCCTAATGCCAGATTTTTAATATTATATAGAGATGTAAGCGAGTACATCCATTGTTACTTAAACAAACATTGTTTTAGAGATGCAATAATTAGCAACCTTAAAAATATATTAATTCCAAATATGAGAATTTCTTGGTTGGGATGTAGAGAACATAATATAATACTAAGAAATAATTTCTTAACAATTATCATAAGACTACACGTGCACAATTGGTGCAATATTATAAATAAAATTTTAAGAGGAGTGATTGAAGAAAAGTATGTTGAAAAAATGCATCATCCCCAAAAGTTGGCATACCTAAAGTATAAAACTTTTAAGTTACGGAAGAAGGTACTTAATAAATGATTTAACCATATCCGTAGTATTATTTGCCCTTTTTTATCCTTGATATAAAAAACGTATAGGTAATTTCTCCCGCCCATTCCTTAATAAGAATCGATAAAAGCTGTACAGCACTATTTATCGATATAATTATCGACTTCGGAAGACACTATGACCTTCAAGTAAATACAAGGCGTAGGTAGTCAAAAGTTGGTCGATTGCAGCGCCACTACGGGGAACCAGGGAACTATCGAAAAACTAACTGTCGCATCTGTACCTATTAAGTAATCTGTGCTTAGAAAAGGCAAACAGCATTTATTGTGTTGTATTTTTATTTTTCGTGTTTCATCCTATTCTTACTCAGTATATATGTATGATTAAAATCAAACAGAAAATCATGCACAAATTACTATTTCTCTTATTATAAATAAAATCCGTAGAATAATGTAAATAGAAGTTAAAGATCCAAGGTTTTTTTTGTTATTTCTGATGATTTGTGTTGGGTATTGAAAAATGGGAAGAGTGTGGATATCATTGTTAAAAGTGCTTTATTTGTTTGTTATATCTGAAACGTCCCGAGTTACTGTTTATCAAGGCGATACATTACCGCATCATGGTCGATGTGAACCGATAACTATCCCGTTTTGTCAGCAAATCAGATATAATCAAACAATTTTTCCGAATATACTCAATCACGCCAAACAAGAAGATGCTGGGCCTGAAGTACATCAGTTTACCCCATTGATAAAAGTGAATTGTTCACCAGACTTAAAATTCTTTTTGTGTTCTGTCTATGCACCCGTGTGTACAATATTAGATGAACCAATACCACCATGCCGTCATTTGTGTGAATCGGCGAAGCATAAATGTGATCAGTTAATGATTCATTATGGGTTTCCTTGGCCTGAACATTTAAAATGCTCAAGATTTCCAGTGGCTACTGACGAAAATGTAATATGTGTTGGTGATAATAATGTAACTCATGAATCTCGAAAGCCATCAGAAGCTAAACTTCCTAAAGTTGATTTTAAATCCACCATAGAAAGAGACCCAACAAAACTTCATAAAGCCAAGGATTATGGATTTGTTTGTCCTGTGCATTTCAAAGTGCCCAAGAGTCTTGATTTAGAGTACTCCTTGAAGGTAGGAGACAAGACAGAGCATGACTGTGGTGCACCATGTAATGGGATGTTCTTTAGTCAAGAGGAAAAGAATTTTTCAAGACTATGGATTGGTATTTGGGCTACACTGTGCACTATAAGCTGTTTATTTACAGTTTTAACCTTTCTGATAGATACAGATAGGTTTAGATATCCAGAAAGGCCTATAATTTTTCTTTCAGTCTGTTATTTAATGGTGGCAGCGGCATATGTTATGGGATGGAGTGCTGGAGATAGTGTTAGCTGTCAAGGGCCATTCCCTTCAACAATCAGTGGAACAAGATTACCTAACATATCTATCATATCACAAGGCACAAAACATGAGCCATGTACAATATTGTTCATGGTGGTTTATTTTTTCAGTATGGCTTCAAGTATTTGGTGGGTTGTGTTGACCCTAACATGGTTTTTAGCTGCTGGTTTGAAATGGGGTCATGAGGCTATTGAGGCAAATTCTCAATATTTCCATCTGGCTGCCTGGGCTGTTCCTGCTATTAAGACAATATCAATACTTGCTATGGGAAAAGTAGATGGTGAGATAACATTAACCCTGTTAAAAA
>JADPWL010002903.1:0-23476 GCA_019059595.1 Marasmia exigua | reverse complement strand
AAAAAAAAAAAAAAAAGAAAAAAAAAAAAAGGGGGGGGCTTATATATCGTTAGTATCGTCCAGGTGTCACCTTACATGGACTCTTCATATCCCACCAGTGTGACAAACCGAGGTGAGAGAGTCATTCCAGTCCCCACGCACTGGAAACGTGCTGGCCCTAACCAGTTGGCAGGTGTCGGCAGCAGCATTTGAAATTTTTCGATGGCCTAAAGCCCACGTCACATAGACAATCCTCAAAACACACCATAGACTTAGGTAAGAGCGTCATGTTTTTCGTTTACACTTCCCCAACGGAAGACGGCGTTCTTATTTTTTTGTTTTTTACTGTATAGGTAAGCGTTTTACCATATTTCACCTTTATGGTAAGTGATAATATGTCTAAATGTAAGCACGATTACCTAGAAGATCCTTTACACTCGCGCTTTGAAAACCCCCAAATTGAAGCCTCCCAGGAACCCTCCTCAGGCAGCTGATTCCACTGTTTCGTCAGTACGAATAAATTTCGCAGTCTTATTATTTCTAGCCACTATCACTCCTATGCGCTTAATTGGTCACTTTCGAACACTCTATAAATCTTTCATGTGCCATTCTCCGGCCGTTCCCAAAGGTTCTGATCACATTTCTGCCCATTAACCAGCAATCGCGAGAATTTACCGTATTTGGCAGTTCGCGAGTCGAGTAGCGACTTATCTGTTTGTTTCCGCGTGGACCCTCGCGGACTCATGCCTTTTAGCTCACTCCGTGTCAAAAAACCCTATTGGGTTAAGTTCACTCATGTATCACTGGGATACTTCTGGTGTTATTTTATACAAAAAGTATGTACGTACAGATAATAAAAAGGTTCGTCACCTTAAGCTACGGGTGGCCCTAGCTACGACGTCATCGATTTGATTGATTACAACTAAACCACATATCTTTTTAACAATTGTTGATGTTTCAAATTTGCAATAGTTTTATGGCCAGTTAAGTTGTTACAATGGGGTGTTACACTAAATAATCTGCTTTAAACTACGTAACCACACCTTTTACAGGCAATTGCAATATCTAAGTATGCTATACATGAGTTAAAACTACTAATAAGGAAAACGAAAACTAAAAAATAGGAACCATAATAAAAATAATGCTAGAGCCTCTCGGAAGAATATATACTATTTATTCATAAACTTAACTTTTTGATACTGTTTTTGGCACTCGAATTTGGGATTAACGCCCTAAGTGGCGTTTTTGGGCGGTACTTCATATTTCTAGTTATTCGATTAAATATTATAACTTCTTTTCGAGATGCTCCACTTCGAAATCGTTAAAAAGATATCCGGTTTATATGCTAACAATTTAAATCAATTGGCATCGCTAGTGTGCTTACCTTAAGGTAAATTTTCGCTTGCAAGGCAAAAATCAGTTATACCAACATACCGTTTTAAAAAGATCTGCCAACTTTCTTTACATCAAAAGGAATCAATGTTGCTACAAGGAAATCTGAACATGCTGATCTAACAGTTAAGCTTAATTTTCTTGGCAACAAGTTTACTCTGACAAACTTACGAAATGTAATAAGTGCTCATAGCATATCAAACCTGTGCCTCGGTGGCGCAGTGGTTAGTGGGTCACAATTTAAAGCGACGGCTGCGTAAGAGGGTTTAATCTGCGGGTGGGCCAAAAATTTGTACCTAGGTATTCGGTAAGAAATTCTTAGTATCGGATGTTCACGGTCTTGAACCCACGTGCCTCGGATTAGAGCTGTGCCTGATCCCTCTCCAGTCGTATCACACTGATGTCCCATCGGAATATGAGGGTAAAGGAATAGAGAGTGCACTTGTAGTTTGCGGACACAGTTTATCACTACAATATAATAATAATAATTCTCACAACATCTGATACATTGACCTGATTCCGTACTAAGTTGCTTAATCACTTGTGTTACAGATATCAGACAACAGAGGAACACAAATATATGTTATACTTAAATACATATATTACACCCAGGCACTGTACAAACACAAGTGTTCATCACATGAATGTTTGTCCAGGGTGGGGATCGAACCCATGACCTTTGGCGTAAGAGGTAATAATTATAGGTATCCTGCGTACGTGGCTGATCGTTGAGATTGGCCGCCGTAGCTATAATCGGCTTGTAGGATATTAATACATACCTAAATACCTGCAATAAATTAATGTCACCATACCTAAAATTGCTGCCTTCGAAGTCAGATTTAAACATTTTACAATACACGTGTCTGGGTGTATCTAATTGGTATCAGTATGTAAGTATATGTTTTAAGTGTCATATTTGAAATTTAATTAGTAGGAATCAGGTTAATGTATGAAAAAAATCTGTTCCATACAAAACAATATCTACCCGGCAATAATGTACGGAACTTTTTTTTGTTGATGTAACATGCTGAATAGACTTCATTCACGTTACTATTATGAGGTATTAGGGATGTAAACGATAAATAAATAACGGTCTGTATAAAATATTATAAAAATCATTTAATTCAGCCATAACCCATATCGTAAGTAACCGTGACCTTTAACTATGTTAGTAATAGGCAAGTTGCCTCATATCACCATTTATAATAATAACTTTTAAATATATAAACTTCAATAAATATAAATAAAGGATTGCTGTAAAAATTCAACTTGATCCCGTTATATTTTTACTTTTTTTTTCTCATGATTGAAAACACCGTTCGCCATGGTTCTACGTCGCCATTATTAAACAACAAAACGTCAAACACCAGTTTCAGGACCCCGATTCTCATGCTCGTGACATTTATTTTCATACGACATATATCACTAAAACATAGTTTTTTTGTATAGTTTTCAGGTGATATCCGCCATGTTTTCAAAATATCACGAGCACGAGAATTGGGCTCCAGGTTATACGTAAAAACGCGTATTACTTACAATAATAGTGACGTCACGGCACAGATAATTAATAGACCATCATGGCGGACGGATTTTATGGCTGTATGGCGAAAATATATTTTAAAATTTAAAATATATTAGGAAAGGTGCTTCAAAAAATGACATATTTTGTTTATGGCGTAATTATGTATCTACTAACCGTTCTATCAAGTAATAAAAATAGTGGCAGGCAACTAACCAATTATTGTAAATTAAATTTGATTATGAATTTAAATTATTTTTTGATTTTTTTTTTATTTAAAAAAAAGTACCTACATGTTTAGCAAACTCCCCGAACAGCTGCAGTTGATATATCTTCAAAAGGTGACAGAGATAAACGCAACTGCAACAAATAAAACTGCAACTGGCTCGGCCATTTGTCTCGCGCGGTCATGTGGAACACTCTGATAAGTAGATGCTCTACTGAAGACCCACTGAATGTCTCTTTGTTAAGTAATATTCAATATGAATATCCTCCAACCGATTACGGCTACGGCGGCCAATCTCAACGATCAGCCACGTACGCAGGATATATTATAGTGTTCAAGTGTGTGCGCAAACACAAGTGCACTCTCTATTCCCTTACCCTCATATTCCGATGGGACGCTACTGTGACACGACCAGAGAGGGATTGGGCGCAGTACCAACGGATTTACGTGCTTTCCGAGGCACGGGGGTACAAGACCGCCAATTTCTAGACTCCGGGCTGCCACTAAGAATTTCTTACCGAAAACTTAGGTACAAAGTTTTGGCCCGACCCGGGGATCGAACCCGGGACCTCTAGCGCAGCCGTCGCTTTAAAGTGCGACCTACTAACCACTGCGCCACCGAGGCAGTCAATATGAATTGACATAACAAAGGGAGAGCCACACTTCGGCATGAATGGGCCGACTAAACTGGAGTGATACCAAGGTGTCACAGAGAACCGCAGTGAAGCAGCAGCAGCTACTCCCCTCGCTAAGATCTAATTTAGGTTACAACACGTTAGGTAGGTACACAAACACACACCAGACAAGCGTCCGTGGTACACACTCAGCTGGTCTCACTGAAAACCAGGGTCATGGTCTTTGTCTGGGTCGTGACTTAAGCTAAGTGAGGGCCATTTAAGGTGACGGGTAGGGCACACTAGCGACGTTAATCCATTTTAATTTTTAGCTACTAAAACGGATCTATTTTAAATAATTTCGGGGTTACAACCTCTCGGCTCACAAATGCAAAAAATTATTCACGCCAAAAGTGGCCGCTTTTGGCGCGAATCAATTTTTCGCGTACGTGTTGGACCCAACATTTGTGCATGGTTATTTAATAAATAATATAAGTGTTTGCTGAGAGGCGTCGCTAGTGTGCCCTACCCGTCACCTTAATACTAGACGTCATAACACAATATTCATTTGGCACTGCCTGGGCATGACTGAATATATTTTTGTTTTTCTTTTGTTTTTATTTATATGTATTTTTATTTGATTTCTGTTTGTGCCAAAATGTATTAATTAGGTACACTGCTGTATGCCCTGTGTTGTGATATCTATAATAATAAATGTTTTTTCTTTTCGTAATTTTGTCATAGTATCTACTATTTAATTTTGTTGAAATAATTATAATTGCATGTTCCACATTTATAATTTTATTGTGCGCGTGCAGGGGTGCGGCGCGTCATTTCAGCTTAGGCGATTTCTTATTTCGAAGAATAGTGGAAAAGTATAGGCGTCTATGTCGTTAGTTCTGTGTATGTGACGTACCCGGGTGAGTTACGTCTTCTCCAAAACGATTATAGTTCTCTAAAAGGGATATCGCAGATGAAAAGTTTGCTGCCAACAGGTCCGGCATTTACTCCTGATATCAAACTACCGGTACCTAGTGTATAGACATTCCACAGATCAGACAATGTATCTGATCTGAAGCCCAATTCTCGTGACATGTATTATTATACGACATATATCACTAAAACATCGTTTCTTTGTATGGTTTTCAGGTGATATCCGCCATGTTTTCAAAATATCACAAGCACGAGAATTGGGCTCCTGTGGTTTAATCATTCTCTCTCACTCACTCAGACAATAACTGTCTCGTTCGCACCAAGTCAGATTACGAGAGCCACGGACAGCTGGTAAACCATAGACTTAGGATGTCGCCCTAGGGTGAACACGTCTACACGTGTTGGGGAAGTCTGTCGATTGAGTACGTGTACGAGCCTGTTATATCTATATAAATAATATCCCCAGCATTAGGGCGGATTTTATACCTTTATAATGGGCCTAAGAATGGTAGCCACCATTGATCAAGGGGCATGTCAAGAAAGAATTGAAAAAATAAAAATTTAGGTAGGTTTTTACGTTGGTAGCTATTAGGTACCTACCAGATGGAATAGTTAGTTAACTTCCTACTCCCATCCCAACTCGACCATCGTCCACATAGCCGCATAGGTTTTACCTCTGTAGTTTCCAACTTTTTATTCAAAAATTCTCTATTCCCAAAAATCCAGCGCAAATTACCATCCATTCCATATTCATACGGGCTTCGTTCCGTAACATTTTTTTACAAATTCCGGGGGTGAGGACAAAAGATAGACGAAACAACAATCGAGGTAAAACTTTTCGTTGTAAATTACCTACAAAGACAGGTCAGCAAAAAGGCAATAGGTCGCCAAATTTCTAAAGCCAGAGAAATATAAATCAATCAACAGACACCATTCTTTCTTTGTAGAGACGCGAGTGGGGAGGGGAAGGAAATGTCGATAGTATTGAGAATTGACGTAAACAACAACACAAGTGACGAGGTTTATAGTTGAGCTAAAGTAAAAGGCCACATTTGACACTTCATCAAAGTTCGACAACGTAACATTGTAACAACGCGCATTGAATTTATCAATCTTCAATTTTTTTTTTTAATCAGCTTATAAACTGTCCCAATGCAGGTCAAAGGCCTCCATCATAGAAATCCAGTTATCACTACTATGATGGGATTAGGCTTAATCACCACGCTTGCCAAATGCGGATTGGTGATCACAAACCCGAGCTATGTCTGAAAAATTCGAAACATACTTTTCACTCGACACGGGAATCGAACCCAGGACCCTGAGATCACGGCCCGGTACTTAAACCACTAGACCAACAGGATCTTCAATGTTAAAATAGCACAATTACTTAACTTTTTAAAAGTATATTGGCAATTTTTTTATTGTATAAAAGACAAAAATAAATAATTTCACGATTTACTTTCTCTGTTAAACTATTTATAAACTTACTATATAAAAATTAACGTTCTACAAAAATGGACGTTGGTACAATGTTATATCTGTCAACTCATTTTCTTTTTAAGCTCTAGGGATGTTCCTAAAATAATCGAACGAATACAATATTTACTCGTGTAGGAATAATCAACCATAAATGAAAGTAACATTCAGATTAAATAAAACGTATTATTTTGTTGTTTAAAAATACAAATACATTTATAACTTGGTAAACCGAAAAACAGAAAAACTATATATATATATTCGAAGAAAAATATATAAACTGGACGCGGATCAATATCTGGGATCGGTACCTACTATCTTCTTTCTTTCCATTAATTTCTCCGAATAAAAGTACTAATAACTTTTTTCCATTATTATTTTATTCGATTCACGTTTGTTTGAAGTACTTCAAACAGGCGGGGCCACCGTGGGAATTTATCTTATTGGCCCTTAAGTTGACTACCGTTTTATTATTTGCTAATTTTTTTAGACTCGAGAAACCGACCAATAACGCCATGTGAACTTTCTTTCTAACGCATCGAGCGTAGCCGTACTTATACGTATGTAGGGTGTATACTACTGTACATGTCGCTTATTCACTTTAATCGAAGTTTTTTAGTAGGTCACCTCTCTATGAGAGAAACGTCAAATATGGTTTATTATTTTGGCTTCAACTATATTTACATACATTACATACCTGCATGTTGGCGCAGTGCGTATTGCGTCGCACTTTAAAGCGCCGGCTGCGCTTGGGGTCCGGGTCCCGCCAAAATTTGTACCCGAGTTTTCTGTTCAGAAATTCTCAGTATCAGCCCGGAGTCTGCCTAGGAAAGCACGCTAAGCCCTTGGTCCTGCACCCGATTCCCTCCCTGGTCGTATCACACTAGTGTCCCATTGTATTGGCAATGGAAGGGCAAGGGAATAGAGAGTGCACTAGTGTTTGCGCACACACTTGAGTACTATAATATATCCTGCGTAATTGGGTGATTGTCGAGATTGGCCGCCTTAGCTGGAATAGGTATTTAAGAAACAAAACTTACAAATATTGCAAAAATCGAAAGATTATTGAAGTGTTAGCCTATTTAGATATTTTTTTTGATAAAGGCCGTGGGAGAGCCACGCTTTGGCATGAATGCACCTGTTCGACCGGAGTGACTACACAGCCTCACAGAAAACCGGCGGGAAGCAGCATTGTGCTGTGTGGAGTGAGGGTACCTGAGGCCCAATCTGGAGGAAAGGAGGTTTAAAGGTCGGCAGCGCACTTGTGACTCCACTGGCGTCGCGGTTGTCCATGGGCGACGGCAATCGCTAACCATCAGGTGATCCGTCTGCTCGTCTGCCAGCACATAAAAAAGATGTCTAAGGGTTGAGAAGGACTTCCCAAATCATGGATCCAAACGTACCGCTCCGAAGTAACGGTTTTGTAGGTACTGACAGGCTGAGAAGATGATATAGGTACTTATGTAGCAGAGTTTTTTTATCGATAAACACCTTCCCAACACTATCCAAATGGAATCCATGAAAAATCCCGCTTAAAAAGGTACCTTTCAGAATTTAATGACCGCGGCCCTTTCATAAAATTGGCTTTCATGGTTGTACACAAAACCACGTAAATTGGTTTTTCAGCCAGACACCATTGTAAGGGCCTATTTATATTGACAATATTAATGCTAGCTGACTTCGTTTTAAGCCGTATTTACACTAAAACATTAGTTTCATGCTTGAAACTCTGGATTTTTTAAATTTATATGCGTATTTCTATCATTCGCTCGGTGGTGAGCGGGCCACAATATTATTATCTATGGTTTTTATATTTTATTCTTTTGGTCTATCACCACGGCTCCGTTTCCTTTCGTATGGTGCAAATAATGACCTGATATGGGTGCTTATCTGCACAAAATACAACGGTAGGAGGCGCCTTCCTGCCACGTGGGATCCGCAACGTCAGGCGCTGTTATCAGAGGTCGGCCAGGTCCTCTCCCTCCCTAATATAGCGAGAGCTATACTAGCGCGCTCCGAAGGGTGAGGAGAGAGAGAAGACGCCGAGTAGATCCGCGTCTCCCCCCTCTTTGCAGAAGGAGCTCGCTGTTGCGTGGTACGGGGGTACCAGCACAGCCAAGTACAGGCTCCCTCTACTGCCCGATAGGGACGGCTCAGTTCTCCCGGCTGTCCCTATCCTCTCTCCCGGCACCTTCACAGGTCGAACGGCCTAGTCCGCCATACAGGCGGGCAACCGCCTGGGGAATAGCGTGGAGGGAGGCTTCGGCTGTATCACCATGATATTTCCCAATATGAGCGATGAGGGAGAACCGCAGGGGGTTTAGTGGGTATGCCTTCCTGTCTTCTCTTTAGAAGAAGCCCCACATAACTCGGCCGCCCCCCGGTAGCCTGGTATGCATAAGGTAGTAGTAGAAAAAAACCCTAAAGGAACCAGCACATTTCGGATAGGTAGTTTATTCTGAACGTGTTATCACGGTCTTGATCATAGTTAACCTGTGGATAATATCTGTGCTGTGGATTACAGAGGTCGAACGGTAGTTGCTTAGTTGAAATTACTAGGTAGACTTCCAAAATCCTGGATTATGGTTCAAACTTACCACAGGCTACGAAGCAACGACTATGGACGAAATTATAATGATGATGATGATAAAACTTAGGTCAGCCGTGTAGGTAGGTATGCTTCCTTCACAAGGTGATCTTCTAATCTCTCGTCACCTATAACTTAGATAATAAAACTGGGGCCACTCACGACTTCATCTTAACCTTAAAAGTCCCCCTTTTTACTGAAAGGCACAAGGAGATGGACAGACCAGATCAAGGTCGCGACTAAGTGCTCTGTTTACGAGTGTACCTACCCGGAAACGGAACTAAGAAACACCCTTACCTAATGTACAATACACTTACTTATAGCTGTTTAAGGTGACGGGTAGGGCACACTAGCGACGCCAATCGATTTTAATTTTTAGCTACTAAACCGGATCTATTTTAAACAATTTCGGGACTACAACCTCTCAGCAAACACTTAAACTATTTAATAAATAACCATGCACAAATGTTAGATCCGTTTTTGTACGCGAAAAATTGATTCACGCCAAAAGCCGCCACAAAAGCAGACCAAACAGTTAACTTTAAGTATTAAATAAATAGTATAGGTGTTTGCCGAGAGGTTGCAACCCCGAAATTGTTTAAAATAGATCCGGTTTAGTAGCTAAAAATTAAAATCGATTGGCGTCGCTAGTGTGCCCTACCCGTCACCTTAATTAACAAACTTTGGTGTGTGAATCGAAACTGCCACCTTAGGTACCTCAACTAACAGGCGCTAGAACATCTAGAGTGGTGCAAAACGAGTCCTCAAACTTGATATTATAGTTTACGCGAAATTATTGATGAAATTAAATTGATGTCGCGACATTAATTCCGTTCCTATTAATGTAGTGTGAATTCGGCTTAACTTAGGTATAAAGTACCGGTACATACTTATGTGGTTATTTATTTGGGACTCTGGCACGACTCTGGTTTGAATTCATAAATACTAGAATCGGACACTTAATGAATGGATAAATTGAAGTCTTAGAAGGATATTAATAGGCGTTATAAATAATTATAGCTGTTGGTAGCTTTATCAAGCAGATAAAACTTATTTTTTGTAAGGTGTGTGTAAAAGATACAAACCTACTTAGTTGTCTTGTTAATGATATGTATATAGGTAATAATAATGACTATACTGTGTCAAGATCTATTTTTAATCTTAAATCAACTGACAGCTGCTTACCATATTTTAAATCCCACAATTTATTGACTTTCCCAAGCCTGTATATTCAGGAGATATGTTTGTTCGTAAAACATAATCCTAGCTTATGAAGAGCCAATATTAGGTGCAGGCCTCCGTCCTAGAAAACTAGAAAATACTAAGTGCAGGACAGCGCTTAGGAAAAAGAATGTTGTTGGTATGGCAGTGCAACTGTATAATAAGCTTTTTCGCATGAAACTTTTTGATTGAAATGAAAGTTGCACTTTGGTGACGAAATAGTTTGTATTTAGTTAAGTTCGAAATAATACAGATAGGGCACTAATTTAGCACTACTTAAATAGAAAATTACAGTGAAAACAGTTAAAATAATGTGAAGATATTGTTGACACTCAGCGCGCGTGAATCCGAATCTCCCGCCTGTCATTTGTTATTATACTTCTTTTCGTCGGCGAACGGCGGGTGGCCAGTCAGTGCGCTGCGTGAGCCGACGGGTGACACAGACTATATAAACTAAGTCATCCCCAAATCGTAGTCGCGTAAGCGTTGGGGTATATTTGCGACACGGCGATTAGGACGGTTTACTATAGACTCCCCCTCTAGTTGAGGAGAACGCCCCCGTTCCTCAACTAGCTGCTTCGGCCGTCCGCGGCGTCGTTTGGGAATCACCGGTCTGGGAGTGGCCTCATTCTCTCCAACTCCTGGGACAAATGGAGTGAGATCTTGGGAATGATATTTTCCTAAGACTTCGTTAGGTACATCTATTGGCGCAATCATAAATGTGGTGGGACTCACCACACGGGAAATTACATAGGGTCCATCACGTTTTGGGACAAACTTGGACGTCAAGTTCTTACTTCCTTGACTTAGAACGTGGGACTTAAGGAGGACTTTATCGCCTTCCTTATATGTAGGACTAGGACGTCTTGATTGGTCGGCTACCTCTTTACTTCGGTCCTGTTGAGCTTCAACTCGCTCTCGAATCGAGGACAGGTTAGCGATGAAAGTTCGTAGATATGGAGTAATTTGAGGAAGAAAATTCTCTTTATTGAGCACTGCTCTCATATCGCGTTCAGCTTCAGCAGGCGTTCTTAGTTCCCTCGCGAAAGTGAGAAAAGCCGGAGTTACGCCGGTGGTACGACAAACAGCGCTGTTCATCGCGAAGCGGATAACAGCAAGCTTCTTCGGCCACGAGGTGTGATCATTCTCCACCAGTTGCGCGAGCTGGGCCTTTAAATCGCGATTCTTGCGCTCGGCAGGATTTGCTTCTGGATGGTAAAGAGGCACGAAGCTCTGCTTTACTCCTAGTATGAACATACATTGCTGCATGACAGCTCCGACAAATTGAACGCCATTGTCCGACGTTACTCTGCGTGGAAAACCGTACCTGAGGAAGAATTCCTCAATAAGAGTACGTGCGCAGGCTTCAGCGGTAGCTTCTTGAAGGGCGTAGAGCTCTACCCATCGCGTCGCGGTATCTTCTACCAGCAGCACCCATCGTTCACCATTCTCCCCCTCAGGTAGAGGACCAAACAGGTCTATGGCAAGGACCTCGTTGCGCTGATTCAATACGGGAGTTTGCAGCAACCCTGGCGGTTTAGTATTACTCGCCTTATACCGCTGGCAGTGTACACAGGCCTTTACATAATCCATGATTATCCTCCGCATTCCTGCAAAGTAGTAAAGCTGTGAGACCTTTAGGTAAGTACGGTCTATTCCAGGATGTCCTGCGAGTGGCGAGTCGTGACACTCCTTCAAGATTTCAGCACGCATGCTGGTAGGTATCACTAGCTGCGGAGATTCGCTCTCCGAATCAGGATTCAGACGGTACAGTATCCCTTTCTCCATCAGGTAACCGCGCTCCGTCCATCTACGTGCAGCGACATCATCTGGACCTTCCACTTCCTTCATGATCTTCTCGACCTCTGGATCGGCAAGCTGTTCCTGTCTCAAACTCTCAGGACTCTTAGTAGGTAAGTCTATAGTCACGGAGCATATACCACAGTCGTCACGAGTTCCCTCCGCACAATTGGGTCTGCTCAACGTATCCGCCACTACATTTGCCTTTCCAGGTGTATATTGAAATTGGATGTCGAATGATTGGAGCTTCAACGCCCATCTTACCAGGCGTCCGGTAGGAGACTTCAAGGTCAACAACCAACGGAGTGGTTGGTGATCACTTCCTACGATTACAGGATGTCCGTCTAGGTAAGATCTAAATCGCTCGACAGCCCACACGACGGCGAGGGCCTCTCGCTCCGTCGTGGAATAATTTCGCTCGGCAGCGTTCAGAAGCCGGCTGGCGTACTCGATGGGACGTTCCTCTTTGGCCTCCCCCTGCAATAAAACCGCTCCAAGAGCGTAATTACTGGCATCTGTGCGCAGAATAAATGGGAGTTTGAAGTCAGCTTGGATAAGAATCGGCGCTGAGGTAAGTAGACGTTTTAGTTCGGCAAAAGCGGTCTTCTGTTCGCTACCCCAGATCCACGTCTGACTCTTTTTAGTCAATCTCGTCAGTGGTTCAGCAACTGATGAGAAGTTTGGAATAAATTTTCGAAACCACGAGCAGGTTTGTAAGAATGTGCGTATGTGTTTTAGATTTCCAGGTTCCTTCATATCCAGTACCGCTTGGACCTTAGCAGGATCAGGAGACACACCCTGCTGTGTAATGATGTGTCCGACATACTTGACGTTTTCTCGGGCAAAGACACACTTCTCCCTATTAATCCGCAGGTTGAATTCTCGCAGGCGGTCGAAAACTGCTTGGAGATCTTGGATATGGCGCTGGTATCCTTCACTTATGACGAGTAAATCGTCCATGTAGGCCAGGACAGTGACATCGGCCAGTGATGGGCAGGAACGCAAGCGATCGATGAGGCGCATGAACGTAGCGGGCGCATTCTTCAAACCGAAAGGCATTCGCTTAAAACGGTAAGTTCCCAACGGGCTAATGAACGCAGTTTTGTCCCTGTCGGGCTGATTAACAGACACCTGCCAGTATCCTGATCGGAGATCAAGCGTGCTCATGTAGCAATTGCGCTTGGTAGACTGCAACAGCTCATCGATGAGAGGCATGGGATATTGGTCTGTCTTGGTGATAGAGTTCAAGCGTCGGTAATCCACGCAGAAGCGGACGCTGCCATTAGGCTTGGGAACCATGAGAGCTGGTGAGCACCAAGCAGACTCACATTCCTCTATGATGTCATCCTTCAGCATCTTGTCTATCTCTTTTTTCATTACTTCTTTCTTTGCGGGTGTAAGGCGGTATGGAGGTACTGCAATAGGTGGATGATCCCCGGTGTCGATCCGGTGCTCGGCGAAAGGAGTTGGGTCTCCCCCTGGCTGAAAGAGGTCTTCGTTGACCGTCAGGAGCTGTGTCAATTGGTTACGATCAGTCACTGACAGTACGGCGCCTTCATCGTCTCTGAGCTGAACATGTGCTGATGAGATGGATACATCAGGTAAATAAGGAGACTCGTAACGGAGAGGATAGTACGCGTGTCGATTGCTAGCAAAAAACCAACATTCGTTGCTAAAATCGACTACCACCTCTGCTTTACGCAAAAAGTCGATTCCTAGAAGGGTTTCATTGTTACGTGCGTCTGGTAGAATAATGAAGGGCGTCTCAATCACCCTGTGCGCCAGACGAACCTCGAGCGTGGTGAGTAGTACCGCGACATCCCGTACTTGTCCGTCCGCCAATTTGATATGTCTGCGGGCCGGTCGCATCGGATGCCCCTTCCGTCGCAACAGTGCATGGAGGGTATGGCCAGCGATACACTGTTTGGCCCCCGTGTCAACTAACGCCGTGCCTGGCGAGTCTAAAACATGAATGTCAAAAATTGGACGCAAAATGTTCTTAGACGTATCAACGGAGGATTCACGCGCTTCACATGTTTCATTGTCAATAGACGAAATATTATTGTTACATATTCCATTGCCAAAACAAAAAACATTATGACACTTATCATCATGCAAAGAAATAATATTATTGTCACGACTGTACGAATAATTATCAGAACAGATATTACTGTCGTGACTGTACAAAGAATTATCAAAACAAATATTATTGTCGCGACTGTTCGAGTCATTAGTAGAAAAAAGTTTATGGTCGCGACTGTACAAACTATTATTACAAGAATCATTATTTTGACACATTTTGTAATCAGTAGGAAAAATATTACATTCGCTAGCAATGTTAACACTATAGAACGTAGGTACCTTACATTGTTCACAATTGGCACGTGATACACCTTTCGCTCCGCACTTATAACACGATAGAGACTCACCTCGCTCCGCCAACCTACGGCATTGTTCACGTTGGTGACCGAAGTTTTTACAATACACGCAAAATGGTCGCTTTGATGTCGTGCGGTCATCACGCTCGCGCTGATGCGGCGGCGCGGTGGCGCCAACGGCAAGCGTGGCTGCGGGCGGGCGCTCCTCGCGCGTTGCGGGCGCCGCTGCGGGCTGAGGCAGGGGCTCGCGTGTCGCGGTGTGAGCGCGCGGTGCCGCGAAAATGGGAGCGCGAGACACTGCGGAAACCGGGGCTGCGCGTGGGTTGGAGGACGTGGTCGCGCGCGGGTCTCGCGTAGTCGACGTAGACTTAGACCCGTCAGGCTCTCCCTCGCTGTCTTCTATGTAGCGGGCCAGACGCAGTAATTCGTGGAATGTATTACATTCTTCTCGGCGCAGTCTCGTTCTAATCTTTTTATTTAACAGGCCGTAAACCATATCCAACCTGGCTTTATCTGTGATATCTCCTTCTGGGATTCTAGACAGAAGGGCGCGGCAGCGTGCTACAAATTTATCAGTATTTTCGTGACTAGTTTGTGAACTAGCGAAAAGTTCTTTATAGATACGATGGGGCGGGCGGCGGTCGCCGAAAGCGCTTACTAAGTTGTCTTTTGCTTGCTCCCAGGATGTTATGGAGGCTTTAACGCCAAGCCACCACGTCGCGGCTTCTTCTGTGAGCAGATAAGCGAGTCCGCGTAGTATGTTGGTGTTAGAAACCTGCGCACACTCGCTATAGGCATCCACAGCATCAATAAAAGCTTCCACCGACTCGTGTGGCTTGCCGGCGAACGTCGCCTTGCATCGTGTCAGCGTGGCAGAATCCTGGGGCGTGGATGGATTCGTGAGCGTCATGGTCCTTAGAAGGTCTCGGAAAGCTTCTGTTTGGGACTTTTGTAGAGTGGCGATGATTGAAGCGACACTCTCACTAGAGAAAGTGAGGTCGGCACTTGGAGGATGAGGGGTGGACGTGGAGGCGCCGGCGTCGGGCCGGATTGATGTACTCGTTTCATCGTCGGCGCGGCCCCGCGGCGGCGTCCGCTGCACGGTTGACAGAGGAGTGGGGAATGCGGGAATTTGCGCCGCATCATCTCTGTCAGGACTCCCTGCTCGTCCTCTTGTGATCATCGGCATTATAAATTATAGATGTAAAACTCACAATTTGTCACTCGAAAACGGTATATGTATGTGCACTGAACTGTTTTATTAGTTATCACTGAGTTTGTAAGTAGGTACGGCCACGAGTTGGGACGCCATATTTCGCATGAGACTTTTTGATTGAAATGAAAGTTGCACTTTGGTGACGAAATAGTTTGTATTTAGTTAAGTTCGAAATAATACAGATAGGGCACTAATTTAGCACTACTTAAATAGAAAATTACAGTGAAAACAGTTAAAATAATGTGAAGATATTGTTGACACTCAGCGCGCGTGAATCCGAATCTCCCGCCTGTCATTTGTTATTATACTTCTTTTTCGTCGGCGAACGGCGGGTGGCCAGTCAGTGCGCTGCGTGAGCCGACGGGTGACACAGACTATATAAACTAAGTCATCCCCAAATCGTAGTCGCGTAAGCGTTGGGGTATATTTGCGACACGGCGATTAGGACGGTTTACTATAGCTTCCGAAAAGCATTATGGAAATGGACAGTAAGAATTTTAAAGTTGCCCTTAAGAAACTTCTAGAAGAGAAATGTTATTATAAACTAGATGCTTACCTCTCCGATTTACTCTCTTAGGTTACTTTAACTACCTTGATCTAAGAAACTTAGTTATTAAGTTAACATTATGATAATTGTAATAATAATAAAATTCATTTAGTCCTATCCTATAATTTCACATAATATTCGTATACCTACCAGGTCAATTGTAGTGGAACTCAATACCATATTAACATCTTTTATGTACCTATGATTATTCCGAATAAATATATTTCATTTCATTTCATTTCAAGAAAGTCGTGTCGTGACAGTGGATTTTTGAGGAACTAACGTAGTTCCCATGATTTATAACCAATGGGGCTACCATATCTTATGACGTAAGCGGTAGTGGCGCCATCAATTATTTACACGACTTAATTTTTTTTTTTTTTTTTTTATTTATTTATCACATGAAATAAAAATACAATAAATCTTATACAAAAGCTTTTAAAAACCACTAAGGTTTACTCTAAAGCTTAAGAGTTCACAAATGATATAATTTTTTTAAAAAATAACTAATACTAAATATTACAAATAAAGTGTGTGGGGTACAATTATAAATATTACCAGCCAAGACCACTATAGCAATGAACAAGCATCACTACAGTAGCCCAAGGAAGTAATCTTTAAGCTTATATTTTATATTTTCTATTGTGATTTCATCCACTAACTTCTGCGGCATATTATTGATAAGTCTAGGCAGTAGGTACTTCACAGTGCGTGCGCCGTACGCGTTGTTTGCGCGCGGCTGCCAGAGCCGGTTCTTGCAGCTAGCTCGAGTGTATACCGGGTGGTCAATTTGTGTTTTAAAGGATTCATTGAAAAAGTGCTCCTTTAGTAAGGTATATTGAAATTGGACGTGGATCGGTAATGTTCTGCAGTATTTAAAAGGCCGGACACGTCATCTTGAAATCTAATTTTAGTTTTGGAGGGGATTATTGTTTTAAGTATTTTAATTTGTAGCTTTAGGATCTCGTTCAGATACGACTTATAAGTTCGCCCATAACTACTCAGTCCATATTGGACGTGTGACTCAGCAAGTGAATGGTACAACAACATTTTGACCTTAAAAGGAATGCGATTGTTTAAGATGGTAATGTTTGCCAAAAATTGTTTGAGCCTACTACTAACACGTTCGATGTGGTTACCCCAATGGAATTTGCGATCAATGATTAGGCCAAGATATGTATGGTGGTCGACTACATCTATAAGTGGGCAGTTGCATGTAGTTGTGTTTCTTCCATGCAGACAACTGTGATCGTGCGCCACTAATTTTTGGCTTATTGTGTGTTTTATGTACGGAGATTGTATCACTAGCAGCTTTGTTTTACTTGCATTAAGGACAAGTCCAGCGTCATGACACCATCTAGCTAGTGCATCCAGGTCCGTTTGCATGTGTTTGCAGGCTACTTGTGGGTTTTTGTCAGCTATTACAAGACACGTGTCATCAGCAAATTGATAACACGTGCTGTTGACAATACAGTCGCTCATATCGTTGACGTAGGACAAGAAGTGCAAGGGACCCAGTACGGAGCCCTGGGCCGTGCCCTCCGTGACCGACATGGACTTACTGTTGGTGTTATTGACCTTAACAGTAAAACATCGATTTTTTAAGTAAGCCCGGCACCATTCTAGGAAAGGTCCGCGAACTCCACATCTGTCCAAGCAATCTACTAATTGGACGTGCTTTAGTGTATCAAAAGCACGAGAAAAATCTATAAATAAAACTAGCACTTGCTTTTGCTCATTCAAATTATTATTTTGATAATAGGTTATGTGTGCCCTTACCCGCTTGGAAGCCAAACTGGCAAGAGTTAATTACTTTATGTTTCTTGTAGAAAGTATGTATTTGTTCACATACATATTTTTCTATTATTTTATCGATTGATGAAAGTAATGTAATAGGCCGGTAATTTGTATAATCATCACGTTTGCCTTTTTTATATACAGGTCTTACACAACCCTCTTTTAATTTATCGGGGTAAATACCAGTTTCGACACTAGTGTTAATTAAGTCAGATATTGTCTGGGAGACGGGCTCTCCTATTAGTTTTAGATCAGAAGTTGAAATGCTGTCGGGACCTGGTGCCTTTCTTGAATTTAATGTTTTAATTATTTTATGGATGCTTTTAGAGGACGCTTTTTGAAATAAAATGCTTGAATTAAGTGATGTAGTTGAATTATTATTAACTAATTTAATGTTACAATTTGGAATAATATTTTTTACTGCCTGATCAAAACTTTTCGCAAATTATCTGCAATACTCTTAGACGTAAGTCCTTGGGCTTTAAACGCCTTGAGTATAGCTGAATCTATCGACAGGGTAACCCTACCCAACATTTGATTAACAAGAGCATATACTTTTTTGATATTTCTGAAATTGTTATTTATTTCTTCGATATAGTACGCATTCCTTTTAAATTCAAGAACTTTGTGTACTTTGTTACGAATTTTATTATATTCCATTTTGATTAAATAATTATTTGGACAATTTTTAAACTTGTGGTATAATTTATTCCTCTTCTTACACAGTTCAGTGACGTTCTTATCAATCCAGGGTACTGAAAAACGTTCAATTCTCTTGATATTATTATATGTTGAGATTTTTGTAGCGGCTTGCTTAGCCGTTTGCACAGAATTTAGTATAAAATCAAGTATCTTATTTGGACAATCCATTTTATTTGACATTGACCAGTCTATATTTTTAAGCTCCCTAGTAAGAATTTGATAGTCTACCAGGCACTTTGACTCACCCTGTATGTGCACCGGCGTAATAGATGAATCATCGGCGCACGCAAAAATGATGCCTCGGTGGTCGGCCAGTACTACATCGAGGACCGCCGAGGACGGATGGAGCGTAGGGAAACGAGCAAATATGTGATCTATGCACGATTTAGTGATTAAGTTATTTACAGATTCGATTCTAGTGTATTCCGAAATCCCACACATCAATCCGTGCTCGCTAAGTGCTTTCATGTATGCATCCTTGTATGAAGTGGGTTTTTTTAAGTCAATATTAGTGTCACCAATTAATAGGAAATTATATTTTAAATCATATTTCGATATATGGTTTTTTAACTCGTTAACAAACAGGTTTTTGTTAGTGGATGGAGGCCTATACACTGCACACACAACAACGGTTTGTCCTGGATCTAGTTTAATTACGCCCGTTACATTTTCAAATGTTGTGTTTCACGTTGTGTTGAAGTGAATTTTAGGTGGTTTCGAACGTATATTATGATACCGCCTCCTTTTTTGTTTTTACGTAGTTGTGAGTGCATGGTATAGCCTGGTAGGTTATATAATAGAATGATATCGTTCGAGATACCGACTTCCGTAATCACAATTAGGTCTATGATATAGTTACAGTCATGAATAACTTGTTGAAGTTTAGTAAAATTTTTAATTAAAGATCTGATATTAAAGTGTAGGCATGAGATTTTGATAACACTGTTCGGAAAAAGTTGTTGAAAAAATTTGTTAGGAGAAATACAATCCTTAATTTCGTTAACTTGTAAATCCATATTTATATCTAATAGTACTCTAATTATAAACTGGTAAGTATAATAAGATTGTAATACTTCTGTCTCACAAAGAAGAAGGGTTAGCTTGATTATCTCTAGTGATTATTTGGCTTTGCTTTTCGATTAGATCTACATCATTCATAGTACGTAAATAATAAATTTTACTATTGTTTGTCTGTCGCGCATACACCCGCCCATTTTTGCACCAGACAAATTGGCAAGTTTTATTGAGCAATTGAGCTTTAGCGTGAAATAGTAGCGATTTTTGATGCTTAGTTAGGGCTTCTCGAATGAATATTCTATTGTCAGCTTTCTCTTTTGGAACATCAGACATCAGCATGCCCACGGTGATACATTTTTCCTTACCAGCGCATGTCCACTGTTGCTTCGTAGTGTTTGACTTTAGTTCAACGAGAATAGACCCCGGTTTGTCCTTTGATCCCGGCATCCGTTGCGAAGACTGCACATCATTCGATTCCATGTTCAGTGCTGAGGCTAGTGTTTCGATAATTCCTTTTACTTCGCTGGGGTTTATCTCAGGCAGACCAGCCACTTCTACTGAATTGGAGAGTTGTCTTTGTTCCATTTCTCTGTGTCCCTGTTCTATAGCCATCACTCGTAGTTCCAAGTTTTTATTTTTGTTGAGCAAGTCATAATTTTTGTTTTCAAGCTCCTTGATTCTCATATCCTGGTTTTTTAAGAATTGACAGAGTATAATCCATATTAAACCATCGCAAGTTCGCGGAAACATTGCGCGTGCATTGCATGCATTTTATTATTTATAAGCTATAAGTAAAGTATTTTAGTTTGCAAAAACTGATCGCTTTTTTTTCTTTTTGGGGAAGTCAAGCATAGAACTGGCTGGCTTCAAAGTGAAACAAAAATAAGTATAGAGTGCGCTCCAATAGAAGAATTCCCGTTCAAAGCGTGCTTGAGTCGCCATCAACATTCAAATTTGACTTTACACAAGGAATCTTCAATTTTAGTTCCGTGTTTCTCCGCGGGACTTCTTTCGTGTCGCGAACTCTAAAGCCTCAAACTTAGAGAAATAATTTTAATGTCAACTGATTACCCTAACCACAAAAAGTAAGCGTCTGCCTTATTTTTTTTGTGGTAGGTATTGTTATACCAGGTTTAAGTTTTCCGTTCCGATTTTTCGACTCTTTTATCGATGCTGTCTTTCGAGTTGGCTCGTCGTTTGCTGTAGACATGTGTTTTTTGTGAAGACACAGAAGACCTAGTTATATAAAGTTATAGACTACAGTATACACAACAGGTATCAATCGGTAAAATACAAGTTAAAAACACAGTTTTAGAACTTTTTGATAGCATTATTACCTTGCTCTATGCTTTATGATATAAGCAAACGTGGGCCACCATTTATTTTCCAAACTATTTCACTTAATGTCTTCGCCTTAATCACAAACTACTATTTTGTCGCATTTGTCTTGTGGTGGCCACACTCAAAACGTCAATGTCACCAACTTGTCATTTACGCGATGTCAATCAGAAGTGACACTTCCCTAAAATAATACATGCAGAAACAAACGCATTTTTGCGTTAAAAATCTAAATTTACTTATTCTAAAACATTCATTATGGCATCCACCTCTAGCGACAACGTCCAAGCAAGTACCAGTACTCAGTGTAACCCATCAGATGAGCTGGAACCTGGTGCATGTCCTGAGAGTATCCTGAACCCAACTGATTCATTCGAAGAGTTTGCCTCAGAAATGAGCTCAAGTCTACAAGAACGGAACACTTCTCTAGCCGCTAAGAACAGTACCATATCCGAAATTCAAAGCGAGATTGGGAATTCTGAAATCAAAACTACAAAATCGACAGATGATCTTCAGGGCAAAAATGTATGTATTTTTTCGCTTCTTCTAAGATAATTTATCAGATATCATGTAAAATCACAATCACAATTAGAAATAATCAAAACTCTAGATACTTACACATCATTCCCAAATTGATATTACAACTTTTTGTCATTTCAAACCATGACTACAGTATCACAATAGGTAACCATTGAAAAAATTACATTAAGTCCACAATAATGATTTAATTTACTGTAAAAGGTGAAGGTGTAAAATTTATTTGGTAAGCCAATTTCATACCAGTAACTAGTTGTGTCCAAAGCTGTCGGTTCGGAGCAGGATTCGGCTAGTCCAGTAGTTACAATGAAGTGATTAAATCATCATCAACAGCCTTTTAAAAAGAAATACACTCTTTTTTTGAAACATTTTATTATATGATGAAACTTACATTTCTGCGTATTCTTAAATAGGTGTCTTCTCGAGGTGATGTATTTTAGGAATATGATATTTCCAACAGAACTTTTATATCAGGAATGTACTTTACTCACAGTAAAACAATTACGCCGTGTGGTCCCAGGCAGAGTAGAATAGGGCACCCTCACTCTTACCGAGGTGTCATAAAAGGTGACTAAGGTAAAGCTGCTGGCATGATTATCAGCACCCAGAGAAGGAAAACTCTGCATTTATATCAAAACCCTTGCCAACTCGTCTGCCAAGCGTGGTGACTATGGCAATTACCCCTCATGTGATTGAGGGAGGCCCGTGTCCCAGCAGTGGGGACTTAAATGGGATGACGATGATGATGATGAAGAAAACAATTATACATAAATTATACTAACACCACACATGCACTGTTTTAATAATATGTTAAGCTTAACATATTTATTTCTGTAGTACTTAATTTTGTTTTAACTAGTTATTATGTTTGTTTCTGGCTTTTTGTTGTAAATTTATAGGTAATTTATTATGTATGTATATAGATGGCGCTGCCGTCATGTAAACATTAGCCCCGTATATCTCTCGCATTTAAAATTAGTTAAAGTAATTGTAATTGAAAAAAGACTTGAAAAAAGTGAAAGTAATTGGACAAATATTGTGTACAAATGTTTGCAAAAGTTTTATCAACACAAAAGTGCGTAAAAAGTGTAAATAGTGTGAACGCCTTAAATCCGGATTTTTTGGGACAGCTGTAAGATTTTATCACTACATGCATGATTAAATTTGCACAAAAAGAACAGTGAATTAACTGAGTGAAGTGATCGATAATCCCACTAATCTACATCATAATAACATTGTCATAATCAAGTGATAGACGGTTAATTTTATTTAAATGCCAAAGCAACGCGACACTTCATCTATACGAATTTGAACTTAAACATCATTGCATAAGGACTATTTTGTCATCAAGGAGTAAAAGCACCATCTAGTGAAAGTCAATAGAACTAAATCCTCGAAGCGCAATTAGACCACAAAATAATATAAGACGCAGTTCAATCTATTGCTAAATTTCGCCGCTCAAGTAAAAGCCCAGCTGGTGTAGTGGCAACAACGTCGGTCGGTAAAACGAGATTCTCCGAGTTCAAATCAGCGAAGGCAGAAATCTTTTTAAGATTGTTTTAAATACTTTACCATGGCATCTAAGATTACTAAAAGTAAAATAAATACAAGTACTAACAACAACAGTGTTCAGAAACCAACGAATGTTGTACAATGTAATGAATGTAAAAAACAAGTTGACGTAAAAACTACTATATGTTGTGTGGAATGTAAAAAGAAATATGAATATGACTGCATCGGTATTTCAGAAAAATTATATCGCCTAAAAGGAACTGAGGCGATGAAACAATGGAAGTGTAAACTATGCAACTCTAAAATAAAAAATAATAAAGATACCGAAGAGAGTACTAACATTACACTACGAAAAAAACCATTATCCCCGAAAAGTAAATAAGATTGTATCTCAAACCAACGTTGGCTTTAACTCACAAAGTTGCGATTCGCCAATACTCACACAAATGAGTCATAGCACTAATGAGTCATTCTTAACACTATCGCCTACAGAAAGATTATCCAGGAGCGTTGAATGCTTAACAAGTCTAAATAACAACATTATCGAGTTACAAGAAAATAATGACCGTCTGATGTCTGAACTTTTGACCACACAGAATGAACTGGAAAACACAATAATTGAAAATAATGAACTTAAAAGACAAATATGTAAATTGACTACTGAAATCACCACTTTAAAAGGATT
>JADPWL010002901.1:0-21771 GCA_019059595.1 Marasmia exigua | reverse complement strand
CCCGCTGCAAGCTGAATGTGGAAATAGACTTACATCTTGACAATGTTTTTATATAATGGCTCTACCCGAAAATGGAATTGCGTCTCTGCATGAATTGGCTGGCACGAGCGTTGTGAAACCAAAAAAGAACCGGCGTGATACATTTAACTATATTGCTAGCATATAAAACTCACTCGGTTTCTGTCTGACTGCCTCGGTGGCGCAGTAGTGAGTGGTTGCACTTTAAAGCGACGTCTGCGCAAGAGGTCCCGGGTTCGATCCCCGGGTCGGGCCAATAATTTGTACCTAAGTTTTCGGTAAGAAATTCTTAGTGTCAGCCCGGAGTCTGGAAGAAGGCGGTCTTGTACCCGTGCCTCGGAAAGCACGGCCGCTGGTCCTGCGCCCAATCGCTCTCTAGTCGTGTCAAGCTGGTGTCCCATTGGAATATGATGGTAAGGAAATAGAGAGTGCACTTGTATTTGCGCACATACTTGAGCACTATAATATTATATCCTGCGTACTTGGCTGATCGTCGAGATTAGCCGATTAATCGGTGGAGAATATTATTATTATTAACCGCGGATAGTTTCAGGCAACCGCACGCAAAATCAGTCCGTACATTGCGTTTAAGGCTTTCCCAGCAATAAAATTTGCATAACTACGCTCCTTGGCACGGTGCAGCTTCTTATTAAATTTCCACCCCTCCGAAACTCATTAATGGTTTGTACTTAACCACCTAGCGGTGTTATTCCGTGATAAATCATAAGGCATCACGTAATAGCACCGTGCGTGTCTGAAGATGACTTTTATTGCCGTCTCGAGATGAACATAAGCCGGGATCAGTAGGAACGGACTGCGGGATTTGGGATAAGCTTTTGTTTATACGCCTTTTTTCGGGAAATTCTAAGATATGATAGGCATTACAACTGCTAATAAATTCTTGTTGGACTAGAGATAGGTTTGTGGTGGGATTTCTTTTTTGGATGATGAAGTTTGACGACATTGAGATCTTTAAGAAACGAGCCTATACCTTTCTAAAAGGCCGGCAACGCATCTCCACTCTGGCTGATGTCCATGGGCGGCGGTGATCACTTACTATCAGGTAAGTCGCTTGCTCGTTTGCCTCCCTTTCTCATAAAAAATAAGTTTACTTAGTAAGGTCTGTACGGGGAAGTGAAGCTAGGAGGCAATTGTGGCTACCCTAAATTAATTACACAAAAACTACTTGAGATATTGTTGCAAATACGTCATGGTTTGGTCGGTATAACAGATCTGAGTTCTCTGTATGAAATCTAAATGGCGTTACTGAGTATTTTCAAAGCGGTGGCCATTTTTATATTCGTCATATTTTACAAGAAGACACAGTTGACACGTCCTGACAAAATCTTAAAAAAATTGTGTGGTCCTGAAGAATCTGTATATTTTGCATTGGTAAGTTATTTCAATATTAATTTTACAATGCATTAATCAATTTATTTCGTTTGTATTTGTTAAACTTAGAGAATTATAGCTATTTAAAAATAAAACTTAAAAATTGTATGGCTGGGGAAGTGTACTTGATGTTGGGTAAGTGTATCTATATGTCACACTTACCCCTAGTCAGAGGTTGCAAATATTTTAATGTTGAGTAGGTACTGGAACATTCACATATTCTTGGAGACTATGAGCGCAAAATGAAATTTTGTAGGGAGGTTGTATGAACCGCTACACAGTGTGGGTTTTTCTGTCATGCTGACACGCTGAAGTTTAATATTAAAAAATGAAATCCAAATCAAGTACCTAGTAGGTACTTGATTTGGAGTTTGGTCCCCTATCGATTTTTGGTTTTGAGATGGGCTTAAGTAACTATTTGGTAGTTTTTTAGATTTTCGCGTTGCATTATAACTGTAATGTAATAATACGGGGATTAACACGATATTTATTATGTGACATTGTGTACTCACATATTTGGCTCGACGTTTCGGCTACGTTACAGTAGCCGTGGTCAAGAGCGGACTCAAGTCAAGCCAAATATGTGAGTAAAACCTGTGCGGATAAAGAATGGGCTCAGAAATGGCGGCGCATCTATTCACTTCTCGCTCGCACACTATTAGCGTCTATACTCGCACTCGTGGGTGTGCGAGCGAGAAGTGAATAGATGCGCCGCCATTTCTGATCCCATTCTTTATCCGCACAGGTTGTACACAACGTTTGTTTCACATAATACATATCGTGTTAATCCCTGTATTAATACATTATAACTATTTGGTACTATGTGTATTTTAACACAACTCTTGGAAGTCTCTCTTATTATTTGTACATTGTATCATTACACCTGACGAACCTGACGGAAGCGATGTTAGTTCAGTGATTCAGAACGCGCCTTCTATACGGGGGGTCGTGCTTTGAATCTGAGCATGCATCTCACCTCATGCACATGCACTCTCTCTCATGGCCGTGTGGTCCCGGCAGAGTAGAATAGGCCACCCTCACTTTTACCGAGGTGTCGTAAAAGGCAACTAAGGTAAAGCTGCTGGCATGATCATCAGCACCCAGAGAAGGAAAACTCTGCATTGATATCAAAACCCTCGCCAACCCGTCTGCCAAGCGTGGTAAGTATGGCAGTTACCCCTCATGTGATTAAGGGAGGCCCGTGCCCCAGCAGTGGGGACTTAAATGGGCTGACAATGATGCATCTCACAGAAAACCGGCCTAAAGCATCACTTTTTTGTTATCTTTGATTATTTCTCACATTCCTTGTTATCTGTCGCATTCAAAATTGATTTCGCCAGTCACTCAAGGTCCAAACTGAAAACCAGCGCCGCAGCGGCTGCAAACCGCTGCAGCACATGCTGAGCTTGAACCTGGTTGACCACTTCACTTTGTTCATTTTGTTCTTCCTTGGTCAGTAGTTTATATATTAACTTCTTTTTTGTTTTTGTTTAATATTTTTTCGTATTTATTACTGTGCAATCTCCTTATGCTTATGTTATGTGTCCTGTCTATGTAAATCTTTTATGTGGTCAATAAATGTTTACTTACTTTGCTGTGTTTCACTGCGTTAGTGAGGGTACCGAAGGCCCAATCCGTTTAAAGGTTGTCAGCGCGCTTGTGACTCCACTGGTGTCGCAGGTGTCCATGGGCGGCAGTAATCGCTTACGATCAGGTGATCCGTCTCCTCGTCTGCCACCTATCACAAAAAAAATATTTTTCAAATCTATATGCGTATTTTTACCATTAGCTCGGCGGTGAGGGAAAACATCATGAGAAACCTGCACGTTTAGAATAATTCCCGAAATTTTTTTTTTAACATTATTGCGGACAAACGAGCAGACGGCACACCTGATGGAAAGTGATCACCGCCGCCCATGGACATCTGCAACACCTGAGGTATCACATATGCGTTGCCGGCTCTTAAGAATGAAATCTTAGAAATGATTCAGTTGGTGTGATTTTTTTTATATGATAGGTGGCAGACGAGCAGACGGATCACCTGATGGCAAGCAATTGCCGCTGCCCATGGACACACCTTTAAACCCCCTTCCGCGTAGCACAGTGCTGCTTCACGCCGGTTTTCTGTGAGGGCGTGGTATCACTCCAGTCGAGCCGGCCCATTCATGCCGAAGCATGGCTCTCACACGGTAAAAAACGGTGGTTCCATTGTTAAAGGGTTCCGATGGTCAGACGGCAATCGCTACATTGTAATTACCAGGAAAGAGAAATTGTTATCTCAGAAGTCTTGAGCAGAATAGGTAGGTAGGTATTATCCCGTTTCCATAGTATTACCACAATAAATGTTACTTCGAGATTTAGTGCGAAATCTGCATGGAGGGTAATATAGTAGATTAAATTCCAAGGTCACGCTTTAATACAAAATCGCACAGATAGGGAGCGAAACTACCTTCATTCTGTCACATTACCCTGTTAAACACACGCTCGTTGACGACAGCCGATTTAACTTTACTTTAACATAATCCATCAATATACACTTATGCCTTTGGAATAAAGGTTGTTTTAGGTTGCATTTTCCTTTTACGTCGCTAAATAAAACACATTATTCTTACAAAACACTGGTTGTCCAGAGGACGTCCCGAAAAGCGTTTTGGGAACTAGCGTTGTTCTTCAAAGGCGTATATCGATAGTCAGGATAATATTAATTACAAGAGTAGAAAATGTTTCCAGTAAAAATCTTCAACTATTAGCACGTTAAGTGCGAAGCGAGGCCTAAATCACCCCTAATGCAACTTCCCTGTGGTGCGGCAAGCAAAAAAGTGAATTTCTCTGTCGTGCGAATGGCATAACTTTGGTTTGGTCCAGTGTAGGAAAGAGATAAATATATATTTGAGATCACTAATGGTTCCGGACTCGGTGGTGTACCTACCTTGGTACCGGATGTCTTAGGCCTCGTGCCGCACTGAATTAATATAATTTTAAAGCAGTGCGGAACGAGGCTAAAACGTCCCATATACCCCCTGACCTCGTACCGCACTCAACGCGAGCTTCCCGCGACTAGTGTTGTGCATCACGTCGATTGGAGAGCACGTCCTTTTACAGCGCCGAACATGTCTAAACGATGTCGGAAGAAGTTAATTAAAAAAAACCCAGAAACAGAGCCAAAACAGGTAAGTTTTTAATGAAAAAATCTTCAGTAAGTACCTAGTTTTTTCTTATCTTGGTAGCTATGTATGTACCTAAAGTAAGTGTAAGATATGATTACTTAAGTATACTCGAAAAGGGTGAAAAAAGGAGAAGATGTGTTGGTTGTTACCAAAAACTACGCACATTTTTACCATCTCGTGAAGCTGATAAAAAATCTAAAAAGATTTTGACTCAGTGCACTCATTGCAAAAAATCTTATTGTCTACCCTGTTTCAATGAAAAACACTCATAAATAAGTACATATTATTGAGATTTTTATAAAAAAAAGTATATTGATACTGATTTTTTAATGTTAATTCAAGTTCTAATAAGTGTATTTTTAAAGCCCGAGGCAGAATAAATAGGACAGTTTCTTTTCTACTTCTGGTTGCCTTTTTTTTTCTATTCTGTGAACCGCATTAAGATTTTCATATACAAATAGAAAGATAAACCTTATGCATAAACCGTAATCCATTATTTTCCAATAATAAGTCTGTAATAGGTGCCTCTTAATGGTATAGAATGGAAACGCTTCGTGCGCGAGTCCGACTCGCACTTGGCCGGTTTTTTTTTCTTTATGGCGCCTTCAAGCAAAATTTAGATTATTTAATAATTGATAGCTTTGTGTTGTTTTGCCAGGTTTTGCCCTTAAAACGATCTAATGAGATATAATTGATCAAAATCGGTCAAGTCGTTGCGTAGTTAAGACAGTTTAAAAACGTCGATATTATTTTTCCCATCACTAATCGCAGCGAAAATTTGCCCTATGTCAGTGCGTTACGAGGTGTATTAGATCCCATATTTTGTTTTCCTAATAATTCCTAAAATAGCCATCCGATCCCGGGGCGACGGTGGATTAGGGTTCATCAATTCACTGTCTATATCAATAAGGACCAAAATTCTCATTTATCTTTGATTTCGCGCCAGAAAATGGATTTTAGTCTGTAAAAGGAGGTGGGGTCTAATAGACCGCGTGTCGCCCTAACGTCTGGTCACGGTACGGGCCGATTAAACCTCGTGCCGCAGGAACGGAAAGTATGCAAAAATTGGTGCCGCAGCTAACGTGTTAGGTATTGTTTACGATGAAATCAAATCCATGTTTTAAAATTAAAATTTTAACACGCAATTATTAAATTTTTCAATATCAAAATATATCAGACAGCATTTCATAATACTGATCCTGAACTCGGCATCAAAAATTATATATGTAGTTACATAAATTGATAGATATTATTGATATATTGACAATGACAGACACACAGACACTGAACATACACAAGTGCTCATCACATGAATATTTGTACAGAGTGAGAATTGAACAAAGACCCATGAATGTAAAGACAAGGCCGCTATCAAATGCACCTGTCAGGTACTCTTCGTTATCAACACAAATGTTTTTGAAACAACTAAGGATTTGTTTTCACAGGGTATTAATTTTCTTTTGTGATAAGTTGCAGACGAAGCGATTTCCACCGCCCATAAACACTCACAAAACCAGTGTACGGTGGAGTCACAAGCGCGCTGCCAATCTTTACTTCCCTCTCTAGTTGGGTTTCCAAAACACAACACAGGTGCTGCTTCACGCCGGTTTTCAGTGAGACCGTGGTATCACTCCGGTCAAGCCGGCTCATTTCTACCGAAGGCTCCCTGCGACAAGTTTAAACTATCGACACCGAAGCTATCGACAGTTAGCATCCTTACTTTCCATACTCCCGTTTGAATAATGGGTGTGAGGTATTTGCTTAAGCCTTTGAGAAAATGGAAAATTAAGTGTGGACCTTCGGTCGAGCAAACACTCGAGTGAGATCGTGTTATTTGGTAAATAATTTAAATGTGTGCGGAGACAGAGGGTTTATTCTCGCCTGACTGCTTTGTGACGTAATACACTCTACATGGGTTGTATTTATTTTGATAATATTATACATATATAGTGATATTATGATCTAGGAGCCCAATTGTCTCGCTTGTGATATTTCTCAAAAATCGATATACTTATCAGTAAAACATAGTTGACGTTGACATACAAAAACGACGGGGTGTTATAAGTTTGACGTGTCTCGGTGTCTGTTGATTTTGTTTTTTTTTGTTTGAAAGATGAATAAGTAAGTAATAGAGTAAAAGTAAGTAATAAATAAAAATCGATCCAAGAAGGCCGCCGTCACAAAGATATGGATTGTATGTTTTAACGCAACTCCTCCAATATGGGCATCATATAAAAGGGCTTAAGTAGCAGAATATATTTACTGTGACAAATTTCAAATCCAAGATTTTAAAGCCAATTTTTTTGGTATGGTTTTAATGCGAAATCCACCATTTTTTTCATATCAAAAATCCTGAGCTTTGGGCTCTTGGTAACGATGATTACTTTGATGATATGTTTTAAATATTAATTTACAGTAGTCTGCTTCAGTGGCATATTACCTTTTGGGACGCCTTGGCCCCGTTTGGGGTCCCGGGTTCAATCATTGTGTCGGGCCAACAATCTTGTACCTTTTTCTGTCTGGGATAGACCGGAGTAAAATAATAAATATTTCAATTGTGTTCATTATATATTAGTGTTTTAATAGGTACTAGCGACCTGCCCCGCTTCGAAATCTACATCATATTGCCCCGGCGGGTGCAATATGATGTAGATATGTATTATGTTATTATACACATAAACCTTCCCCTTGTATTACTCTATTGAAAAAAAAAACTACATCAAAATTAGTTTCGTAGTTTTAAAGATCTAAGCAGGGGCGGATCTAGCCCAAGAAGCGCCCGAGCGCAATCAATTACCGGGCGCCTTCTTGTTTCAAAATGCGCAAACAAAATAGAATACTTACAACATATTTGACTGCCTATGGCCATTGTAATTATCAGATATCCCGAATCCTATATCATGGTCCGAGCGTACATCGGGGTTCAAAGCGACAGCATTGGACGCATGTGGGAATCTCACGCTAAGATGATGAGAATGATTAGTACTCGCGCTCGTTCCTTGCGGAGTGTTACAGTGGAGGCTTTAAAGTGTAGCGAAGGGCTCTCGGCGCCCTCTAACTTCCAGCGCCCGGGTGCTCCGTACCCTATACTATAGGTAAAGACGCCCCTGGATCTAAGCATTCTAAGCATACATAGGGACAGACAGCGAAAGTGACTTTGTTTTTTACCATGTAATGATGATTAGTAGTAGTAGTATCAGCCTACTTACTGTCCCACTGCAGGGCTATGGCCTCCATCATAGAAATCAAGTCATCGCTACTCATCGTCATCATCATCGTCAGCCCATTTAAGTCCCCACTGCTGGGGCACGGGCCTCCCTCAACCACATGAGGGGTAATTGCCATACTCACCACGCTTGGCAGACGGGTTGGCGAGAGTTTTGATATAAATGCAGAGTTTTCCTTCTCTGGGTGCTGATGATCATGCCAGCAGGTTTACCTTAGTCGCCTTTTACGACACCTCGGTAAGAGTGAGGGTGGCCTATTCTACTCTGCCGGGGACCACACGGCGTCATCGCTGCTATGATTGCCAAATGCGGATTGGTGATCACAACGCTTGCCAAATGCGGATTGGTGATCGCAAACCCGAGCTATGTTCGAAAAATTCGAATCATACCTTTGCTCGACCCGGGAATCGCACTCAGGACTCCGAGATCGTGGCCCGGTACTTAAACCATTAGACCAACAGGGCGTGTAATGATGATTAGCTTAAACCTTTTCCGAGAATCAATTAACTAATTTTCATAAAAGTATCCCTAAAAGGCATCCAACGATAATACGATCAAATAAAATAAAAGCTTTATCGATTCCATTAATCGAGCAATAACTCCAACGCCATAAGTCTGTATCGAATAAAGCATAATCCTGATCGCTAATAAAGCAATAAATACTAAGTTCCGGTCCCATTAGGCCATTTCACACCTTACGGTTACGTAAGCCTTTTAGTGGAACTGTTTTAACAACAGATAAATCCTCTTATGGGATTAGTAATGGCACAGTGTTGTGAAAGCCAGTGGGTTCGACGTGTACTCTCAAGGGCTAACCCACTGTGGTAGAGATCAGACCGGGGAATGCTGATTCGCGCGGTCGCTGGATTATATAAACTTTGTTGCGTTTTAAAGTAGGGAGGGGGGAGTGGGTCGAAAGGTTTGACTTTTTTTAAATATTTTTTTACAATATCTCATACACCACGCATCTGTGATGCCCTGTGTGTCGCAGATGTCCATGGGCGGCGGTAATCACTTACAATCAGATGAGCCGTCTGCTCGGTTGTCTGCCGTAATGTAAAAAAAAAATACATATTGACCTGATTCTGTAGTAAATTAACTTGACCAAGGTTCGGGAATAAGTACAATTACCAGCAATGAAATGTTAACACCTCGACTTTTAAGGCGGAACAATAAGATTCATATTTGAGTGAGATAGATAGATATACTTTATTGCACAAAAAAAACACAACTTTAAAATCTAGGCATAACAGAAACTTAATTGTACAATTTCGGCGGTGAGGTTGTTACTTATTAGTACATGTGACTGAAATCGGAAAATTTTGAAATGTGACGGACATTTCAAAATCTTAGATCTCTAAGGCCCGATTTTACTAATCTTTACGCGAGAACAATCTATGGTATGAAGCTACAAATCGTATGGTTTGAAAGCGTTATACCATAGATTTATTCTCAGTTTTAGATTGGCCGTATCAAACTTAAGTATTGAAACATGAAAATCATAATATTTCCAACTCTGTCCGTATTTCTAACTTAAGAAGGGGAGTAAACATGAAAAAATTGAAAAAAAAAAACGTCATTGTTTGAAAATATTTCTTGTTAATAAATTTTAGCTTTTGTTGGCACATGCGTTATGTTATTGGCTTTATCTATACTGTAGATATGCCGTTGTGGAAATGGGTAGCATACTTAGTTCTCGAGGGTAAAAATGAATACTTTGATGAGATTATTTGGAGTGTTCCCTAAGTGCGGGCTATAAACAGTGGAATATGGAATTGATGCCATAAATTTAAAAAAAAATCCGCCACAGAAAATTGTAAGAGCTGTTGTTGGTATTATACTCGTATATAGTTTTACGCTCGTTGATGTTGGCATACAGGGTGAACATTTACATTACATCTCTAAACATTTTCATAGATTTAACTACGTGCTCTACTAACTATTAGTTGGTACAAAGTCAATTTTTCATACAAAGTTGGTCACATGACTCGGTCATTTTGTTTGAGGAGTCAACAATTTTATCAATGTATAAAGAAAAATCGTAGAAAAATAGTTGTTCAAAATTATTATTTCCTGTGTCACTTCGAATCCCTATTCTTTGATAGATCGACAACATGTTCGCTACAGTTTGTTTGTTCGAAGTTTCATTACATCGGAATTCTTACATCGATGCAATCGATGTCTTGTTTCTTGGATAGCAAATACATCCATAGCAAAACGTATGTATGTATTTATGTAGCTATGGATGTGTTTGATATCCACCAAACATGCTAATTAGCTTTCACATTATCATTATCATTTCGGCCAATAGACACCCACTGCTGGAAATACGCCTCCCCCAATGTTCTTCACATAGATCGATCCTGTGACGCTCGCATCCAATAGATTCCAGCGACCTTCACCAGTTCGTCGGCCTACCTTGTAGTGGGCCTGCCACGGCTGCGACTTTCCTGTATGTAGAGGCCACGTACAGGTCGCAGCCTTCTCTCTCTCGCAGACACGAGGACCATTCCGTCCCAACTTCGCACATAACGCTTTTACATTAGTACAGTCAGCATCAAAAGTCGATGAACACATTTAGATTTTCAAAATCGCTTTACACTATTATGGCCCTAAATCCCTCAACATGACAAGCGCTAGAATTGAATGCACATAATTAAAGTCCAAAATTAACTGAACACGACTCGTTCAAAAGTTGCTGAACACCATTTTGTCAAAAGTTGGTGATTGTTATAATATCCGAAATTAGCGTAACATTTAATAATCAAATTACATATTCTACAAAATCCATTGAACAATATAAAATGCTTAAAAGAATATTTCTGCTTCTGTTGGCGACCAGTAAACTTACCTCCTTTGTACCTATTTATACTTTTTTCTACGACTTGTATTTTTTACTTCTAGTTGACACTTAAAAATAAACAGTTGCCTACGAAAAAGGATTTTGATTACAGCTTCATTATCATAGAATACATATACTCTGACGAGTTCATTATTCACTTCGTATCGGATGCAATTATTTATCATCTACAAATATTGTATTCGTTATCAATTGCGCTTTTAGTCATCAATTAAATCAAATCAACATCATAATGTCATTTAATGTTCATATTACTGCACATGAACGTCACAGGATAGTGTTATTGCGAGATGAAGGACTTTCTGTTGCGGAAATAGCAACAGAAGTGGGAGTTGCTGTAAGTTACTTTATGTATTTCGAGATTATACAGGGTGTAACAATATACAGAAGATGTGTTTAATATACTATGAAAAATATGATATAATAATGTGACAAACTTCCACATTGTTATGTTACACTTTTTATCCAATCTATTCAGTAGTTTTGTCGCGTTGAATAACAAACTTAGAATTTTTCGCATTTATAATATTAGTAACGAGACTACTTAATATTACTTATATTGTTATTTTACTTTATTTTCGTAGCGTAACACCGTCTACTTGTGGCTAAAACGATGGGATAGTGAAGGAAACGTTGATGACATTAAGAAGACCGGTAGACCAAGAAAAACGTCAAGACTACAAGACATAAATATCATTCGTCAATTTAGAGTGTCTCCGTTCCTTCAAACCAGAAATGTAGCTATAGCTAACAATATTTCTATAAACACCGTTCGTCGACGTCTTCACGAAGGTGGTATACATTGCCGAAAACCGGCCCGTAAATTAAAATTGACTGCCCGACATAAGTTGCAAAGACTTCAGTTTGCAGAACGATATTTAAATTTCGATTTTTCGAATGTAATATTTGCTGATGAAAAGACCTTTAAATCTTCCCAAAACGGTCGCATTACGTTATGGAGAATTAATAATACCCGTTACGAAGAGGAGAACATAGTAGAAAATAGATCCAGTGGGAGGATTACTGTGGGTTTTTGGGGGTGGATGACTAAAAGTGGACCAGGGGAACTGGTAGAAATTGGTGGTCGGCTAAATGCCGAAGGCTACAAAGACATCTTGAAAGAGGTTTTACTGCCCACAGCACAAATAATGTTACCTGATATGGCCCCATTACAATTTATACATGACAACTGTTCAATCCACATGGCCCGAGTGTGCAGAGCTTGGTTCCGGGATAACGCTGATCATATTGTAGAAATTCCATTCCCACCAAAGAGCCCGGACCTAAACCCCATTGAAAACTTATGGGGGCTTATGGTCCTGGGTTGGGATGAAAGCACTCCTCGAACAAGGGAAAATTTAATATATCACGCCGAAGAAATCTGGGAAGATTTTAGGGGCCGCGACACTTGTGCAAATATGATAAACTCCATGCGAGAACGTCTCCAAAATGTCATCGATGCCAATGGGGGACACACTAGGTTCTAATTCTAAGTAGTTTTATGCCTAATCATTTTTGGATTATTCTAATTGATAAATAATTAAACCTTGTTATTTTTTAAAAATATGTGATTTGATTATGAAAGTACACATTTGTTGGTTTTTAATTAAAACTAATAATTATTATTAAAAGTAATGGGGAACTTGCATATTTTTTTAATTTTAGTTTTATACATTATATCTTATACTTATATATACATTTAATGATAAATTAAAGATACCAAAATCAAAAAAGTTAAAATATACACAAATAATGATTTTAACGCAAATCAAAAATGGACACTTCTAAGCTCGCGCGGAAACGCTCACTGGCTTGATGTGGCGTGTGTGTGTTAATTTAAAAAGGTCATTATGTTTTTTATAAAATGTACTATATTTTACATTATAGATTTCAGGGTGCCGTACCCAAAGGGTAAAAAAGAGGACCATTTTTACCCTTAGAAACAAAATTTCTCTTTTTTCTATAAAGGGTAAAAAAGAGGACCTTTTTTACCCTTTATAGAAAAAAGAGAAATTTTGTTAATCGTGGCTCCGATTGCCTTAACCTTATGATATCCTCACTTTGTTTTCGCGGCTTCTTCGCACGTAATACGCAGACTAAGAGTGGAGCGGGCTTTTGAGGTTTCACAAGTGATATAACTTGGTCAAAAGAAACCCCTGGCTTCTTGGAACTCTGTTTGGTGTAGGTACCTATTTGTAGATTTATGGACATTAAAATACTGTGAATGTTTTGTTTTTTATTCAATTACATACATCTTATTTCTTCAAACAACCTCAAAAACTTCAATATATATTAATTGCGTTCAAGCAATGATTTGTGCATATTTTAACTTTTTTGTTTTTGGTATCTTTAAGTTATCATTAAATGTTTAAGATTAACTAAAATAAAAAAAAATATGCAAGTTCCCCATTGGTTTATGGAACCATGCTTAGCTAATTTCGGATATTATAACGTTCACCAACTTTTGACAAAATGGTGTTCAGCAACTTTTGACGAGTCGTGTTCAGTTAATTTTGGACTTTAATTATGTGCATTCAATTCTGACGCTTGTCATGTTGAGGGATTTAGGTATATTATGGTGTAGAGCGATTTTGAAAATCTATTGTGGTCATTGACTTTTGATGCTGACTGTACCTACAAATACCTACTTACTGGTATATGTAGGTCAAAGTTACAACTCTATAAGTAAACAAGCCGCATATAATTAGCGTAGGTATAAGCAAACAAAGACGACGGTCTTAGCGGAGGTAACTTGCGCCAACTCTTTGTGGTCCTGAGAAGTTAGTTTCAAACTGGCGTTTAGTTTCGCGGTCAGATGGGTCCCGACTCGTTGGGATGGAAGGCAGTGAGTCGGCTGACAGACATTTATGCTAGAAGCAATGCGTCTAAGTGATCATCGCCGCCCATGAATAACTGCGAGATAGGAGTCGCTGATGCTTTGTCCACCTCTTCGGAAAGAGTACGCTGGTCTCTTGATGAATAATCTATACTAATACTAGAATGCGCCCGCGGCGTTACTCACGCAGTTTTAGTCACGCAGTATTACAAAAGCCTTCATTCAAACTTCAAACCCGCGCAACTACCCCTTAGGGGTTGAAAGTTCGAAAGTCACTTTTTTATTCAAAACCCGAGCCCAAACATCAATTTTAAGTTTCTTACTTTACTAATTACCAAACCCCTATACCGCATTTCACCCCTTCAATGGATGATTTTCCAAGAACGTTGCAGTGGATTTCTTTTTATTTCAAATTTTACGTATAAGTACAAATTTTCACATTCCTCCATCAAAGACGACGGATATTCAGACAAACTTCAATCTCTTTTCACCATCTTGAGGGTTGAATTTACAAAAATGTTAAAACAATTGTTTTTGATTTAATATTAAGAGCCTAAATATTGATTTTCAAGATTGTTACATTGAATTTGCTAAACCTCCGTGCTGCGTTTCGCCCCCTGTAAGAATGATTTTCCAAAAAAAAAATGATGACTTATTTTTCATTATTTTAAATACAAATTTTCATTTTCCTAACATCAAAGATGGCGGACTATTATACAAACAACTAACCCCCTTTTTACCCCCTTAAGGGTCGAATTTTTAAAAATCCCTTCTTAGTGCTTACTTTCACTATTAAAGGACCCCCCTACCCAAATCATAAGTTTCTAGGGTTAGTAGTTTGGGCTGAAGGTCCATTCGTAGTCACTCAGGTTCTTCTTTTAAATATGAAACGGGATGTAAACGATAAAAAATGACGGTGTATTTATAAAGAGGTAAATTTCTAACAACAACGATGTTCAATAAAACTTCTTTTCGTCAGGCGACTCGCTTGCTCGTTTGTCGCCTTTAGCATGAAAAAAACTACGTGCATATTTCTACCACAGCTCAGTGGTACCGGAAATGAAGGGGTCGTTTTTTTTTATATGAGAGGTGGCAGACGAGCAGACGGATCACCTGATGGTAAGCAATTCCGCCGCCCATGGATACCCGCACCACCAGTGGAGTCACAAGTGCGCTGCCAAAATTTTTCCCCTTCCCCCCCATTCGTCGTCGTCGAAGGGGGCGTATAGAAGAATAAGACAAACTGCGCCGACTCTAGGCAACCTGGAAATAGAGCAGGAGGATAATGCGCTCTGTGGTCTCAATGTGCCTTACTGATTGTTCTCTTTACTGTGCCGTCCGTAGAATATGTCGACTAAACAGATGTGGCAAGTTTGGGTAGTTTCCTTGAAAAGTGCAGTGTGGAACTAACTTTAGTGTGACCATCACATGAAAACTCGACATAAGGCCTTTGTGGCTACGCTGTTGGATAAGTTAATATTCATACGAAGTTTGCGTAATATTGTTTAGTGTTTGAAAGGTTTATAAATACTATCGATAGAGATAGAAATTGACGGGGCAAGAGCTAAAAATTATACAATTTTTAGGTCTTGCCCCTTAGCTTTTAGGCGGGGCGTGAAACGGCATCTCAGGATGGCAGACACAATGGGTACTTTGTTAGTACTTTTCTGCCTGTCAACCTCATATTTTGATTTCACGGCCGCTTACCATCAGGCGGAGTGAGGTCATCCTGATTGGAATTTCTATAAAAGATTATAATTAAGTAATCTTCAAACAAAACAATTAAACTGCCGAAAAACTGCAAACCTAATATTTTTAACAAATAAATCCCTTTTCTTTATTATTTTATTGAGTCGCCCTTTTTTAGGGTTTACTTTAGGGTTGGAATTTTATTTCCAAATGTCTATTCAGTTAAAAGTTATGCGCACATACCTACATAACCAATAGAAAAAAATTAAATATACCTACTTACGCGTTGACTTGAGTACACAGATTTAATAATTGAGTAAAAAATTGTTTTTACCGACAAACAAAACGGAGGAGGCCGTTTTTTTTGTCGGTAAAAACAATTTTTTTTTCAAAATTAGTTCCAAATTATTCTTATAACATTTTCAAGTGCCCTGTAAGCATGTCCTAACTTCAGTGATAAAAAACCTACTTTGTATTTTATAATCCTATTCACCACATTAACTTTTCTCAAACAGCCAACTAAAATCCTGCAACAACGGAAGGCACCCCAGGGCGCCTGTTTTAGTATTCCTTAATCCCTGAAATCATAAAGCTTAAACCCAAATCCAGCTTATTCCCACATAATGAAACTGTAAAATTTAAAACCTCTCAGCCAGTAGAGACAGGGGCCAGTTGTGACCGAGGCAATATTTTCTCAGAAACCACTGGAGTTAGCGTCGAATATACGCGGTGCTTTTTTCATGATAAGTACACCACAAAAAAAATGTATCAACTAAATAGTAATTTTGAGAGAGGAAAATGTATAAATCAAATGTAATATACCAACGTCCAAGACGATGTCAACGTCGTCCAACGTCGTCCACGTGGTCCAACCTATGAGGCTTGGACTCCATTTTTAATTGAAGAGCGGAAACTCCTGTTAGCAGGAAGGAAAGTTCTACGTAATTTTCTGGGCCCTGTAAAAGCAGACAACGACAGCTGGAGGATCCGCACAAATGCCGAGATAAAAGAGATTGTGAGCACACCCAACATCATTGGCGAGACCAAGGCGCACCGTCTTCGTGGGCTTGGCCATCTCGAGAGGTTAGACGAAGCGTCAAAAAAGCATACCAGGGCCGACCCATGAGCCGACGCCCAGTTGGCCGACCTAGGTATCGCTGGAAGGACGTCGTCGAGACTGATCTGCGCGTGCTCCTGGTCAATAACAGGCAAAAAGTGACGCAGGATCTACCGAAGTGGCGATGTCTTGTTTCGGAGGCCAAGAGTCTATTTGGGTCGCTAAGCCAGCGGAGTAAGTAAGTAATGTAATATAACAAAACAACCTTAGAATAATGGGAAAATGTGTATAGAGCTTGGTCCAAGAGCCTCCACGATTGAGACACAAAAACAAATAAATAATAATAAATAAATAAAGATAAAGATAAAGATAAAAGATAAAAAATTATTTATTCAATTTAGGTCCACACAGAACACTTATGAATGTCAAAATAGGTACATAATATCTACCGCTGGTTCGAAATGTCGATTTCTACTGAGAAGACACCAGCAAGAAACTCAGTAGTTACTCTTTTCAAATATTGATGATGTTACAGAGTTTCAATCGAGAAAAAAAAATACAATTATGAAAGTTAATAGACTACTATGAATAACAACTCAAAATATTTATCAATTAACTTGACCAAGAATCCTTATCATTTAAATAGTCTTGTACACTATAGTAACCTTTCTTCATTAGGCAGGTTTTAATATGAGACTTAAACTTATCCAGTGATAGGTTAATGACATTTTGTGGTAGCTTATTAAATATCTTAATACTTAAGCCAACAAACGAATTACCGATTTTATGAAGTCTGAGGACCGGGACGGCAAGCCTATGTTTATTTCTGGTGTTAAGACTATGACTATCGGACTTTTTTGGAAAAGTGTGCAAGTTCTTACGTACATACATAATGCAGTCGAGGATAAATTGGGAAGCCACGGTTAAAATATTTATTTCTTTAAATATTTCCCTAAGTGAGTCACGTGATCTAAGGCTGTATATAGCGCGGATGGCCCTTTTCTGTAATACAAAAATAGTTTGTATGTCAGCAGCAGACCCCCACAACAGTAGACCATATGACATCACACTGTGGAAATAGCTGAAATAGACCAGTCTTGCCGTTTCGATATCAGTCAGACGCCTAATTTTTCTTACTGCATATGCAGCGGAACTTAGTCTTCCTGCCAAGGCAGCAATATGGGGACTCCACTGCAATTTCGCATCTATAGTTATACCGAGAAAAACTGTGGAATTAATGATTTGAATAGATTCATTGTTCATCTTAATACCTGTATCGACCTGCCTTACATTTGGCATGGTGAATTTTACACATTTAGTTTTCTGTGAGTTAAGAAGTAAATTGTTGGTCGTAAACCATTGCAATACCTGTGAGAGAGTATCATTTACGTCGTCAATTGATTTTTTATATCTATCAACCTTAAAAATCAAGGAAGTGTCGTCAGCAAATAACACTATCTCACATAGATCTTTCGTAAAGTATGGAAGGTCATTTACATATATTAAGAACAACAAAGGCCCCAATATTGAGCCTTGGGGCACTCCCATTAATAGAGGAGCGCCAGAAGAGTCGATTCCATTAACATTAACCCTTTGAATCCTATCAGACAAATAAGATTGAATCATATCAAGTGCGTTATTCAATACACCGTAATGCCGTAACTTCATCAATAGTGTTTCATGATTAACGCAATCAAATGCTTTCGACAAATCACAGAAAACACCTATTGCATCCTGCTTTTTCTCCCACGCATCAAAAACATGTTTGATAAGAGCCACTCCTGCATCAGTAGTGGATTTTCCTTTAGTAAATCCAAACTGTTTTTCATGCAGTAATTTATTAATATTAAAATGAGATAAAAGTTGAGTGAATATAATTTTTTCGAATATTTTACTGAGTGCTGGCAATATGGATATTGGCCTAAAGTTAGACGGGTCACTCCTTTCTCCAGATTTGAATAAAGGTATGATTTTACTAATTTTCATCTTATTTGGAAATTGACCCTCGTCAACACATTCGTTAAATATTATAGCTAAGTGGGGTGCGATAGAGTGTATTATATTTTTTATTATATCTATCGAAATTCCCCATGCATCCTCAGTCTTTTTAATATTTAAATCTTTTAATGTTTTAAGAATAATCTCTGAGTTTACATGACTAAATCTAAAAGATGTGGTGCACTCATCTACATGCGACTTGATGAGAGAAGCAGCGAGATGCGGGCTCGAATTTAATGTTTTAGTGGTAGTGACTGGAATGTTTGAAAAGAATGACTCAAATGTGCTTGCCACTTCAGAGTCTGTATCAATAGATTTGCCATCAATTTTAAGAGAGAGCTTGCTGTGTTGTGTTTTGTTTTTGCAAGTCTCTTTATTTATAATTTTCCATGTAACTTTACTTTTATTACTAGCTTTCATTATCTTATTTTTAAAGTAATTTGATTTGGCCACTGCGCATACTTTTTTAAATAGCTTTGAATATTTCTTAACATATTCTAATGTCGTTGGGTCATTAGAGTTGGCCTTAATATCATACAATTCAAATAACCTCTTTCTGCTTTTATAAATACCTGTAGTGGCCCAGTCACTGAATTTGGTTTTAGAGGTATTTGTTTTAATGGTTCTTTTGGTAAAGATACCATTAAATTCTTTTTCAACGACATTAAATAATTTATCATAATGTTGGTTTACATTTCCTTCATTATAGGACAATGTAGACAACTTTTGTGAGATAGTTTCTTTAAATCTATTTATACGGTTTTCAGTGATTGGTCTACATACAAAACTATATGAAGAAGGGGCATGACGGTGCTCAAACACAGTCATTTGACCACTATGGTCAGAATTGATAAAATTTATTATGGACTTGTCCATAACTTCACAGTTACAAAATATGTTATCTAAACAAGTAGCTGAGGTGGGTGTGACTCGCGTGGGTTCGTTGAAAAGATGATGTAAATTAAATGATTTAAAGAGATTCAGAAACCTAACAGAGTTCTGTGAGTTATCTAAAATGTTGATATTAAAATCTCCACAAACAACTACTTTTTTATTAGATGAACATATTTTGCTCAAAACTTCTTCCATAATGGATTCAAACATGGTAAAATTCCCATTTGGGGGCCTATACACACAGACAATGACATGCCGCTCCAGCTCTGCACACGCTAACTCAATAGTTCGCTCAACTGAGAGTGAGACAATATCTTTACGTTCTTTAAATTTAATTGTATTATTCAATAAAATAATTGACCCGCCTCTGATTGCCAACTTTCTCGTGAACGAACTACTGACGCTATAGTTATCTATATTGATAATTAATTCATGTTGTCTTAACCAGTGTTCTGTAATACATATAATATGGATATTCATTTCATTTAAAAATAACTCTAATTCTAGTTCTTTGCCAGACAAACCCTGGATATTCTGATGTATAAGGTTCAGATGACTAGGGTTTCCTTTTGTTATTGATTTGCTAGAGGATTCCTCTATTGTCTCATATTGTAATTTAAATTACTTGGAATCACTTCCAAACTCTGAGTAACCAGGTTTTTAATATTAAACGCTAACAGAGTAGCTAATTCATTTTTAATTTTATTTGGCAAATAAAAAGTTTTGCCAGTCAGAATAAACTTATTATCAATAAATTTATTTGTGTCAAAAAACACAAACTTGTCACTATGACTATATGTCAAGTTATATAATAATGTATTCAACAAATGAATACTGTTATTTTGGCTAGGAGTGTAGTACCTAGAAAAGGGAAATGCACATAAGATAATTTTTTTCACATTAAGCCCTGAAAGGGTTGTGAACCCCTGAATAATATTTCTTTTATTGATATTTGAGGCATTTCCAATCATTAATATGATTATTGTCTCCTTACTTATGTTACAGCTTTTGGCCCTGTCTATCATTTGCTCTAGGGAGGCATCAGGCATACAATAATTGGTCACATTTACAAATATTTCACAACATCACATACGGTTGATCTGACTCCGAGATAGGTAGCTCAAGCCCCTGTATTGCGGAATCAGAATCAACAGCGGAATTACACATATATACATATAATACTCTTATTTTGTAAATACATACTTATAATACATACAAACACCCAGACAAATACAAACAGATATGTTCATGCACACAAATGTTTGTACTGTGCAGGGATCGAACCCGCAACCCTTGGACCAAAGGCAGCGTTCACTACCATTGTTCCAAACGGGTCGTCACATGCCAACATGCCAATGTAAACGCTCCTAATATGCTCACTTTGAACTGACAGAGGGGCATCAAAATTGCTTCGGGTGTTATTGGAAAAAACTAATTGGTCACAGAGTCAAATGTACAATTGCCCACTGCAGGGCAAAGGCCCCCATCATAGAAATCAAGTCATCGCTACTATGATGGGATTAAGCTTAATCACCACGCTTGCCTAATGCGAATTGTGTGATCACAACACGAGCTATGTTCGAAAAAATTCAAAAACAATACATTGCCCAACACAATCGAAAACAAGACCCGAGATCATGGCGGAACTTAAACCATTAGACCAACGGGGCGTTACCTCACAATTAGTGTGCAGAAAACGATCTTTTATTAGTACATTGGACGTACAGACAATATCACATAAACTATTCTTCTTCAATATCTGCCTATGGATCGTATCCAGCGAAGGGCGGTCGTAATTGTCGGAACGACCAGGCACTTCTTCCGACACAATTGATCCTCTGTCATTGCGTAGAGATGTAGCATCACTGTGCATCTTCTATCGCATTTACAATGGGGAATGTTCGAGGAGCTGTTCGGCCTTATTCCAGCTGCAATTTTCACCCACCGCAAACAATCACGTCAGAAACGCCAAATTCCATCCACATCACCTGGATGCTTTATATCGACTACAGTGCGTTTCTCACGTCATTTCTTACCACGCAACAGTAAACTGTTGTGGAACCAGCAGTTCATCCCTGGTGTTTCCGAAAACAAGATACGACTTGGTGACCTTCAAGAAAGGTGTACTCCTTTCTAAGAGCCGGGCAACGCATATGTGATACATCAGGTGTTGCAGATGTTTCATGCGCGGCGGGTGATCACTTTTCATCAGGTGTGCCGTCTGATCGTTTCTAAAATGTAAACAAAAAAAAAAAAAACTAAGGTACGGCCAAGTACTAATATATAAAAAAATAAACTGATAACTTTTCTACAGAGTCGGTCGTCGTTGACGTGGCTTGGTAAATTTTTTTGGGGTGTCATAGTTGACGAATCACTGATGGTGATCGTCTGCACCGGTAAGCGGATTGCCGCCGCCCATGGGCACCCGCGACACCAGTGAGGCTCAAGTTGCGCTACCAACCTTTATTCCCCCCATTCCCCGGATTGGCCTCCGGTACCTTCACTAACGCAGTGCTGCAACAGCACAGTCTGAATTTCACGCCGGTTTCTGTGAGGCCGTTGGGTGGCCGTGGATCACTCCGGTCGAGCAGGGGCCCATTTCAATTTTGTTAGGTAGTTGAAAATAAGTCGTA